>APFE031619659.1:138270-161954 GCA_000404065.3 Pinus taeda | reverse complement strand
TAACTACAGTAGTTAAACCAGACCTGTATTTTACCTCTTTAAGGACTGTCACAGTATTTATATGACTGTTTAAGAGTAAGACTAAATACAGGACAGAGTATTAGTCGATATCACAGTGTTTACATGACTGTTTAAGAGTAATACTAAATACAGGACAGAGTATTAGTCGATATCACAGTATTTATATAACTATTTAAGAGTAAGACTAAATACAGGACAGGGTATTAGTCGATGTTATAGTATTTGTATAACTACTTAAATGTAGGACTAAGTACGAGTACTAGTTGATGTTATGATTGGAAACTAGTTCTGCTATTAATAAGACTACACCGCTGTTAGTAGAAAAATAAAAGCCTGTTTATAGGAAAAGAAATATGCCATAAAATAATCATAGAAACAGAGATATGTTTTATGAAGAAGAAGCTTTTAACGAAACAGACTATTCCTCATACATTGAATATAAACGAACTGTACATATATTCTACCATCAAGAATGAGCCTGAAACCCCCAGCGCCGTGAAGAAAACACAAGCTATGGGCGGGTTCAAATCCCAGTGTTGGGAAAGACAAGAATCCCTCGTGGAATATGTGGAAACTGTGAAAATAGTAGATTTAACAGACAAATCCAGACATGAAATTTACTATGCAGATTGCACAGAAAGAAGGCATAACGTATCCAATTATCAACAGAGCTTCAATACATAGTAGTTGTAAACACAATGACAGGGAAATCAGTTTACATGAGCTATAAAAGGAAATATACGATTTCAGAACAAGAACCCTGTACATGCTATCCAGGAAGGAACGAAAAATCTAAACATGCGAGTATCTCAATGTTCGTAAGAAAAGAGCAGTATGATGCTACCATTTAATCATTGCAAAAGCCGGTTAAAGCGAGAAACATATAAAATATCGACATAAGTTACTCGAAAATAGTAGTACAACCTGAGTAATTAGATGAGCCCAGCCGTCTTGGAGACGAGCGGCTGTTTATAAAAATATAAGAGGAAATCTTCAATACCAAATTAACTGAAACATGCACTGCAATTAAACATGCACTGTAATAAAATGCTAAGCACGCAGGTTTATATAGCCACCATCTCTTCAGAAGTAAACCATTCCTGAGGAACAGGCAAAGGAATATGTCCATATATCATATGCAAAAATATTAACAAGATCGTAACGCTGGGAGGGTAACCAGTGCTGTTACAAAGATAAATAGCCACAATCTTAAATAAAAGTAAAGTCTGGAACTGCTAACCCGAATCGAGCATTACGGTTAAGATCAATGTCGTATATCACATAGTAGATTCTGTGGTTCAAGTTTGGGTATGCCTCGAAGGAAAAATGATACATTAAACCATGAAACGTTTAAATCTATCTAGAAGCTCCGCCGAGTACGAAAACTCACCAGGCAGGAGATGCATTCAACCAGACATTAAAAGCAAGAAAAATGTAACTATGAGGGTTTCCTTTTGGAAGACTACCTCAGCAAATGGCAGCAAGGAAAACCCGCATATGAATGGCGGTCTGCAATAAAAAGAAAACGACACGAATAAATCAGGCTAGGAACTCAGGCTTGTATATGAAAAAGAAACTCTGTAAAGAGGGAGAACCTACCTCTTGCCGCCGAAGAGGGCCGAATAGTCGAGGTTGGCTACCTTGACACCATCCAAGCCGCAGTTGAACAATCTCACCTGCACACTGTCAACAAAGTGGGGTGATTATCCATAGACCGCTATGATTCATCATAAGACCATAACCTAACAATCATTAAGATCGACACCCGATGTATTTACCTCTGTAAGTTTGTGGCTGGTGCCTCATGGCTCCCGGTGAAGTTGCAGGAAGTGGGAACGACAGTGACGGGTTTCGAACCAGTGTTGGAGCACCCGAGCAGAGCTGAATGGACTGCGTAAACAATTAAACCCTGAGGCTGCTCTGATGGGTTAAGTATCAACCCAAAACCCTGAAAGCAATCCCAACCCTTCATTTCCCAGGCGAGATCATGACCGTCCACACAAAGCGGGAAATCAAAGCGAGAAGGCCGAGGACTCTGAGCTCGAGGTGTCACATGGCCTGACGGACAGACCATGCAACCTGTCTTGCTATGCATTAAGACCAGGGAGGAGTTGGCGCCGGAAGAGGCTGTGGCTGGACCGCCAAACCCCGCGCCCATTTAATGTCACTGTACACTGGGGTGGGTTAAAGGTTAGGACTGCGGTAGAGTTAGTGGTTCATAAAACAATAACATTACAACGAAAACATTGGTAAATCTTGGATGTTGAGCTGTAATGCGATTCAACAATATTTCAAATCGTTTATTAATGTTACCACAATCATTAAGGGCTAGCTATGTGGTTAGACATACGACCATGCTCCAAGAACTAGAGCTTTAATATGGTTTTGTTGTTATATGTATGGTATATACCAATTTTTTTTTTATATATTTATGTATATGTGATCAAGGTCGTGACAAATTGGTATTAGAGCCCAGTTTCAATACTGAGGCCTCAAGCATGACGGGTTTCACTATCCAGAAGCGTATACTATGCATACATATGAAGAATAATAATTTACTTACTGTTGTCCTATTTATTTAGGGGTGAGATACAGAATTACAACAGCTACCAGTTAAGCCAGAAAAAGTAACGAAATGCAAGGGAACAGTAGTAACCCTCGGGAGAACCCAGAACTGTGGGTACAATTGGGTGAAGAAACACGAAGTACCAACCTTGCAATCCTGGAAACTGTTCAGGAGTTGAAAAATGAGATGGCACAGTTGCGAGAGGACAACGCACATTTGACGGTAGAGCAGGAAAGAATTCTGAAGAGTCTGTCAGACAGGCAAAACCCACCTTTATCTAACCCCAGCGCGGAACAACAGAGGATGACAGAAGAACAAGGCTATCAGATTGAACCTGAAAATTCAGATGGCAAAGAGGATCACTCTGATAATGTACCACAGCAGCAAACCTCAAAACGTCAGAAAATGGAGCTGCAGGGAGAATTCCGGAAGATTAAACCCCCACATTTCGATGCAGAACAGGAAGAAGCAGCAGAAGCATGGTTAATAAATATGAATAAATATTTTTAGTTGTATGAGTATGATCATAACTTGAAGGCGAGGCTGGCTATTTTCCAGCTACAAGGTAAGGCAACCTTGTGGTGGGAGGAAATTAAGATTGTCAAAGGGGTAAGTGAAAGGACCATTACATGGGAGAAATTTCAGAAGTATTTCAAAGAAAGGTACCTAACTTAGCGCTTCTATGATGAAAAGGTGAGAGAGTTCCATGATTTACGACTGGGGCAGCAGTCTATGAACGAATTCATTAACTGCTTTACCTCTCTACTATGTTATGTACCTTATATCAAAGAGGAAAAAGCCAAGGTTCAGAGGTTTGTGAGCAGTTTACCTTCATATATAAGAGAGAGGATTGAGTTTGACAATCCTAGAACCATGGACAAGGCTATTCGTAAAGCAAGGATCTGCTACCAGCAGAATAAACAGAAGGGGGATACTTCAACTAAAAGATGGAATGAAAAAAGGAGGAGTAATCGGATGGTTGGGAGCAGTAAAGGAGGTCGCAGCAATGGAAGTAAGGGAGCTGTTAAAGGGTTAAACAACAGATATGTAGCAAAAAGTGCGCCTCGAGCTAGGCCAATAAGTGAATCAAGAATAAGTGAGCAGCCTGTTAGGCCAGAAGGTGAGGGGATGACCAGACCCCCAGTTTAGTGCTAGGGTTGTGGAGGGCCTCACTATGTTAAAAATTGTCCACAGCGAAAGGGGACGGACCAAATATCCCAAATTCATGAAGCATCGACCGTTGGGGACGTGGCACGTAGTGTACCCAGAATTAATGTAGCTTTGGAGGACCGCCAAGCGGAATACCAGCCTTCTATGGTTGAATTTGAAGGTAAAATTTCAAACCTTTCTATAGTTGTTCTTATTGATCTAGGAGCTACTTTAAGTTATGTTAGCCCAAAGATAGTAGAACAGTGTAAGTTACAATCTTAAAAATTCAGAAATCCGTGGCTGGTCCAATTAGCTACAGGAGCCAAGAGATGGGTCTTGGCCAAAATAAATAATTGCTCT
Organism: Pinus taeda; assembly: GCA_000404065.3. Lineage (NCBI taxonomy): Eukaryota > Viridiplantae > Streptophyta > Pinopsida > Pinales > Pinaceae > Pinus > Pinus taeda. Next base: position 157,858 of record APFE031619659.1, on the reverse strand, counting down.
TTAACCATAGCAGGGCAGCCAATAGTGGCAGATTTAAACATACTACCCTTGGGTTCATATGACATCCTGATTGGGATGGATTGGCTGGAGAAACACTGGTCCTTAGTGAATTGCAAGACGAAGACCATTTACTATAAGGATGACCGTGGAGAGCAACAGGAGCTACAAGGAATCAAGCATCCCATACAAGTTCGACCCATTACAGCATGCCAGTTAGCTAAATGCATCAAGAAGAAATGTCAGATCTATGCTATTCAGGTGGGATATGCAAATCAGAAGGATAAAACTGCTATGCTGGGAAATATACCGGTGGTACAAGAATTTGCAGATGTTTTTCCCGAGGAAGTACCGGGTTTACCACCTAAAAGAGATGTGGACTTCACCATTGAATTGATTCTGGTAGTAGCACCCGTGTCGCAGGCACCATACTGCATGAGAGTACCCGAACTAACAGAATTGAAAATGCAACTGCAGGAGCTGCTGGACAAAAATTACATCCGTCCCAGTGTATCACCCTGGGGAGCCCCAGTGTTATTTGTCAAAAAGAAAGATGGAACTTTCTGGATGTGTATTGATTATCGTCAGATGAATAAGCTCACGATAAAAAATATGTATCCTTTGCCTCGAATCGACGAACTTTTTGATCAAGTGAAGGGGGCAATGGTATTCTCTAAAATCGATCTACGATCTGGTTATCATCAGATCAGAATTAAAGAGGAGGATATCGCTAAGACAACTTTCAGAACGAGGTATGGACATTACGAATTCGTGGTGCTACCTTTTGGTCTGACCAATGCACCTGCTACCTTCATGTGTTTGATGAACAGTGTGTTCCATAAGTTCTTAGATAAATTTGTGTTGATATTCATAGACGATATTCTGATTTACTCCCGATCAAGGAAGGAGCATGAGGAACACCTTAGAGTGGTGTTGCAAACTTTGCGAGAACATCAGTTATATGCAAAGTTTAGCAAGTGTGATTTATTTAAGGAAGAGATACAGTACCTAGGCCATGTAATCACAAAAGAGGGGATTGCAGTTGATCCTGGAAAAATCAGAACTATTATGGAGTGGCCCATACCAAAGGACGTAGCAGACATCAGGTCCTTTATGGGACTCGCTGGTTATTATAGAAGATTTGTGGAAGGCTTTTCAAGGGTAGCATACCCTATCACCTCCTTACAAAAGAAGGGGAAAGTATTCAAGTGGACCTCAGAATGTCAGCGGAGCTTTGAGCAGCTCAAGCACTTACTCACCGCCGCGCCTATCTTGAGTATAGCTGATCCTAATAAGGATTACGTGGTCTGTACTGACGCGAGTAAAGAAGGTGTGGGAGGAGTGTTGATGCAAGAAGGAAGGGTCATTGCATATGAATCAAGGAAACTAAAGGAACATGAGCAGAAATATTCTGCTTACGACTTGGAATTAGCAGCTATTATCCATGCACTAAAAATGTGGCGACATTACCTTTTGGGCAGGAAATTTCTGTTGTTGACAGACCATCACAGCTTGACAAATTATTTCAGTCAACCCACCTTAAATACGAGACAAGATCATTGGGTAGACTTTTTAAGTGGGTTTTATTTTGAAATAAAGCATTTGAAGGGAAAGGAGAATTGGGTAGCTGATGCATTGAGTCGAAAGGTGCAATGTGTTTGCAGAATTTTGGTCAGTAAATGGCAGAGTACCTTACTTGAAAAGACAAAATTAGCAGCTGATCAAGATGCTACATATCAGCAAATTAAACAACAAGTACAACAGCTTTCTGATAAGGAAATACAACAAGGATATGAGTTAGACGATGCCAGAATCTTGTACTTCCATAAAAGGTTGTATGTACCCAATGAAGATAGTCTTAGAAAATTGATTCTAGACGAATTTCATATCAGCCATTACACCGGGCATCCAGGATACCAAAAAATGGTCGTTGCACTTCAGAAGGAATACTATTGGCCAAAGATGAAGAAAGAGGTAGCTGAATATCTAGCGCGATGTCTAGAATGTCAACAGATTAAAGCAGAGCATTTGCATCCAGCAGGGTTGCTACAACCCTTACCCATTCCGGAATGGAAATGGGAGACCATTTCCATGGACTTTATAGCTAGGTTACCTCGAACAAAGAAAAATAATGATTCCATTATGGTAGTGGTGGATAAGTTAAGTAAGGCAGCACACTTCATACCGGTACAATCCACATATAAAGCTGTGCAAATTGCTCATATTTTCATGCAAAATGTGTTCAAGTTGCATGGACTTCTGAAGGTAATAATCTCGGATCGTGATGTTAAGTTCACTTCAACTTTTTGGAGGACATTGTTTGCTGAGCTGGGATAACAACTAAACTTTAGCATAGCCTACCATCCTCAGACCGATGGTCAAACGGAACGGGTGAACCAGGTAGTGGAAGACATGCTGAGAGCATGTGTTATGATGAAACCAACCCAATGGGAGGAATACCTTCACCTGGTTGAATTCACGTATAATAACGGGTATCATACGTCAACACAGCTGAGTCCCTTTGAGGTTCTGTATGGGCGAAAGTGCCGCACACCCTCAAGTTGGGGTGGACCTGAGGATAGGTTAAGATTTGGCCCAGATATGCTCAAAGAAATGGAAGATATGGTGAAAAAGGTGCGTAGCAACTTAAAGGCTGCGCAAGATAGACAAAAAAGTTTTGCAGACAGAAAGAGAAGGTTCAAATAATTCCAGGTCGGAGACCATGTTTTCGTAAGAATCCAAACCAGAAGGAGCACCTTGCAGTGGAGTGGGTGTGCCAAGCTGGCACCTCGCTATTTTGGACCTTTTCAAATCCTAGCAAGAGTGGGGCCAGTAGCTTATCAGCTTGCCCTACCAAACCATATTAAGATCCACAATGTTTTTCATGTTTCTGTATTAAAACAATACGTCTATGATCCTAAACATGTGATTCAATGGCAGTATTGTTCGGGTCGAGCCGGAAGGTGAGGTTCTGGTCGAACCACTGACCATTCTCGACCGGAGAGAAGTGCAGCTGCGGAAACGGGTTATTTTCCAAGCTAAGCTGCAGTGGCAGTATTATGGACCTGAAGAGGCCACTTGGGAGGATGAGGAACTCCTTAAAGAAGCTTACCCGAATTTGTTTAAGGGAAACAGACATCGGGACGATGTCCAATCACAGGAGGGGGAGATGTAATGACCCCAGTAGATGTAAATGTGAATTTTACTATGGTAAAAGACAATATAGTAGTTGTTGTTTATGTTAAAAGAAACAAAACTATGATAAACTACATTATTGAATAAATTAAATATTTTCTTGAAATGCTGGCTGCCTCTGGGAGGTGGATTTCAAAGAAAAAAATTAGTTGTAATAACTGATTGGAACTGCCCTCCCAAACAGGAAAAGTCCTGGGTGTAGGGAGGAAGTTCTGTGCTGTTGGGACACACAGAAGAGATCTTTTGAAGAAGAAAGAAAAAGGAAAATACAAAAGAAAAACAATTGGTTAAGTCTGGTAAGGACCAGATAACCAGGCACAAGAGTACACAGATCTTGTTGAGGGTTGTAGGCCTGCAAGATGGCTCAGGGGGAGATTTCCATTGAATGAAGGGATCTCATGGATGGGTGGAAGAGCAGACTCGAAGCACAGGTGACTTGCTTGAGTATCTATTTATGACTCTAGTGAACCAGGTACGGTTTCAAACCCTAGAGTCCTTTCTAATTAAAGAGGAGCTTACAGTAACTACAGTAGTTAAACCAGACCTGTATTTTACCTCTTTAAGGACTGTCACAGTATTTATATGACTGTTTAAGAGTAAGACTAAATACAGGACAGAGTATTAGTCGATATCACAGTGTTTACATGACTGTTTAAGAGTAATACTAAATACAGGACAGAGTATTAGTCGATATCACAGTATTTATATAACTATTTAAGAGTAAGACTAAATACAGGACAGGGTATTAGTCGATGTTATAGTATTTGTATAACTGCTTAAATGTAGGACTAAGTACGAGTACTAGTTGATGTTATGATTGGAAACTAGTTCTGCTATTAATAAGACTACACCGCTGTCAGTAGAAAAATAAAAGCCTGTTTATAGGAAAAGAAATATGCCATAAAATAATCATAGAAACAGAGATATTTTTTATGAAGAAGAAGCTTTTAACGAAACCTACTATTCCTCATACATTGAATATAAATGAACTGTACATATATTCTACCATCAAGAATGAGCCTGAAACCCCTAGCGCCACGAAGAAAACACAAGCTATGGGCGGGTTCAAATCCTAGTGTTGGGAAAGAGAAGAATCCCTCGTGGAATATGTGGAAACTGTGAAAATAGTAGATTTAACAGACAAATCCAGACATGAAATTTACTATGCAGATTGCACAGAAAGAAGGCATAACGTATCCAATTATCAACAGAGCTTCAATACATAGTAGTTGTAAACACAACGACAGCGAAATCAGTTTACATGAGCTATAAAAGGAAATATACGATTTCAGAACAAGAACCTTGTGCATGCTATCCAGGAAGGAACAGAAACTCTAAACATGCGAGTATCTCAACGTTCATAAGAAAAGAGCAGTATGATGCTACCATTTAATCATTGCAAAAGCCGGTTAAGGCGAGAAACATATAAAATATCGACATAAGTTACTCCAAAACAGTAGTACAACCTGAGTAATTAGATGAGCCTAGCCGTCTTTGAGACGAGCGGCTGTTTATAAAAATATAAGAGGAAATCTTCAATACCAAATTAACTGAAACATGCACTGCAATTAAACATGCACTGTAATAAAATGCTAAGCACGCAGGTTTATATAGCCACCATCTGTTCAGAAGTAAACCATTCCTGAGGAACGGGCAAAGGAATATGTCCATATATCATATGCAAAAATATTAACAAGATCGTAACCCTGGGATGGTAACCAGTTCTGTTACAAAGATAAATAGTCACAATCTTAAATAAAAGTAAATTCTGGAACTGCTAACCCGAATCGAGCATTACGGTTAAGATCAATGCCGTATATCACACAGTAGATTCTGTGGTTCAAGTTCGGGTATGCCTCGAAGGAAAAATGATACATTAAACCATGAAACGTTTAAATCTATCCAGAAGCTCCGCCGAGTACGAAAACTCACCAGGGAGGAGATGCATTCAACCAGATATTAAAAGCAAGAAAAACGTAACTGTGAGGGTTTCCTTTTGGAAGACTACCTCAGCAAATGGCAGCAAGGAAAACCCGCATATGAATGGAGGTCTGCAATAAAAAGAAAACGACATGAATAACTCAGGCTAGGAACTCAGGCTTGTATATGAAAAAGAAACTCTGTAAAGAGGAAGAACCTACCTCTTGCCGCCGAAGAGGGCCGAATAGTCGAGGTTGGCTACCTTGACACCATCGAAGCCGCAGTTGAACAATATCACCTGCACACTGTCAACAAAGAGGGGTGATTATCCATAGATCGCTACGATTCATCATAAGACCATAACCTAACAACCATTAAGATCGACACCCGATGTATTTACCTGTGTAAGTTTTTGGCTGGTGCCTCATGGCTCCCGGCGAAGTTGCAGGTAGTGGGAACGACAGTGAAGGGTTTCGAACCAGTGTTGGAGCACCCGAGCAGAGCCAAATGGACCGCGTAAACAATTAAACCCTGAGGCTGCTCCGATGGGTTAAGTATCAACCCAAAACCTTGAAAGCAATCACAACCCTTCATTTCCCAGGCGAGATCATGACCGTCCACACAAAGCGGGAAATCAAAGCGAGAAGGCCGAGGACTCTGAGATCGAGGTGTCACATGGCCTGACGGATGGACCATGCCACCTGTCCTGATATGCATTAAGACCAGGGAGGAGTTGGCGCCGGAAGAGGCTGTGGCCGGACCGCCAAACCCCGCGCCCATTTAATGTCACTGTACACTGGGGTGGGTTAAAGGTTAGGACTGCGGTAGAGTCAGTGGTTCATAAAACAATAATATTACAACGAAAACATTGGTAACTCCCAGATGTTGAGCTGTAATGCGATTCAACAATATTTCAGATCGTTTATTAATGTTACCGCAATCATTAAGGGCTAGCTATGTGGTTAGACATACGGCCATGCTCCAAGAACTAGAACTTTAATATGGTTTTGTTGTTATATGTATGGTATATACCAATTTTTTTTTACATATTTATGTATATGTGATCAAGGTCGTGACAAAAACTCTCAGCATGATGACTACGTGGTTTCCTTATTTATTTTATCCAATTTATTTCTTCTTCCATGCAATGAACTTAAATCCATTTACACCGTTGTAATTTCTTTTATCAAATTATAACATATTAACGTCTAATTTTCCTTATTAATGACTTTGCATGTGTCATGATTTTGTAACTTCATTTTATTCCAGCAAAAAAACTTAATTTGTTGAAACTATTTCAGGTCACCAAAAATAATTAAGCCATCTCCACTTAACATTTATGGATGACATAAAATTATTATTAAAATAATAAAAATCATTACTTTTATTTCGGAGTTATATGGTAGTGAAGTTCTTTTTAACTTTGTGTAAAACTAACCTAGATTTATCTTAATCTACATTTATTAAGAGTCGAGGGGGATCCAATCTCTCAATGTGGAAGCCTTTTTTTTGAGCGAAAAAGTTGGGGAATAGTTTGCACTTCGAGATATTTAATCCCTCTTGGGGCTTATAGATCAAGGTTAAGATGGATCTAGGTTGGTTATATAATACTATACAATAGTTATATTTGTATCTATGTGTCTCTTTCTTATTCTCTCTCTCTATCTCACCTCCCAAACATACACACTCTCTCTCCATATCTATCTCTCTCTCCCTCTTCTTCTTTGCCCCTCTCTCTTTCGTCTATCTCTCCTCTCTCCCTCACTCTCTCTCTAACTTTTTTCTTCTTTCCCCCTCTCCCCCTCCAAATTCATATCTTTCCTCTCTTGAGTCCTCTCTCTCCCTTTCTCTCCCACCTCCCTATGTCTTCCCCCTTCCCAATCACTCTCTCTCTCTCCTCCATATTTGTTCCTCCCCCTCTCTCTCTCTTCCCCTTCTCTCCCTATATTTCTCCCCACCTATTCTCTCTCTTCCCTCCTTTATTCTCTCCCTCTCTCTCTATCTATCTATCCCTTGTCACTCCCTCCATCTCTCCACCTCTATCTTAGTATGTCTTTGTTCTTTCCGGCTCCAACTCCATCTTTCTCTCTCCCCCCCTCTTCTTCTCTCTGTGGCCTCTCTCTCTTCCTACCTCTCTCTCCCACCTCCCTCTCTCCATTTCCCCCCATCTCTCTCTGACTCTCTCCTTTTCTCTCTCTCTACCCTCCATCTTTGTCACTATCTCCCTCCCCTTCTCTTCGCTTCACTTTTCTTGATCCTTAGTTAAGATAGATCTATGTTGGTTCTTACTAGTATTTGTATTATATAAATTTCACATTTTTAAATATCAAAGAATTCTCATTTTTTATTTTATTAAAACCTTAATTCAATTTATATGGGATTATTTCTAGTATTTGTGAGGATATAGAGTTTATATATATCTAAAATTTAATATAAACCTTTTCGTATTAGCTTCAATTAAAAACATGTTATAAAATTAAATGAAAATATTTTTTTTTTATTGTGAAATAAGTTATGGTTTTTCGGCATGTGGTATTGATAAGCCATTGATTGTGAAATAAATTATGTTTTTGCAAATGTGTTATTCATAAGCCATGTTATTGGCTCATGGTATTGTAACAAAGTCTATTTACAAGTTAGTAATATCCATGGTAAAGGGGGATGAATATCCATGGTTAAGAAGATTTTCATAATGTTATAAAATATTTTTATTGTCAAATAAGTTGTGCTTTTTGGGCATGTTGGATTGATAAGCCATAGTATTGGCCCATGGTATTATAACCAAGCCGACCTTTTACAAGTTAATAATATCCACTGTAAAGTGGGAGTGAATATCCATGGTTAGGAATCTTGTCATATTGTTATAAAATATTTTGGTTGTGAAATCAGTTATGATTTTTGGGCTTGAGGTATTGATAAACCATGGTATTGGTTCATTGTATTCTAACAAAACTTTCTCAAAAGTTAGTAACAAAATCAAAATATAACGAATTGATTTTTTTATTATTACTTTAATTTTTTATTACTAATTGAACCAACATTAAGATTTTTTTACTAATTCCCACACTTTGGAATTTTATTAGTATTATTATTATATTTTGATTGAGCCTGATATTTAAAATTGTTTACATACTTAAATTACACCTACACATCTACTCTATCTATTTTGGTGCATGACGAAGATTAATTCTAAAATTTACTTTATTAAATCAGGGAAATTATACATTCCTTCTTTTATTTATCATGTAAATGAAAATTAGAAAATGTCATTATATTGTTAAATGCATAAAATTAAATAAAATTAAATGCATTTGACGAAAATATTATAAATTTTATTATAAATGATTAGATGGAACTAGAGCAAATTGTTGAGAAGAAATTTCAAAAAAAAATCTAACCATTAATATAAAATAATGCAATGGCTGCAATTTGTCTTGTGATTTTCACAATCGTGATCGGCATTGATGCCCAAATTTGTTTTAATCATTATTGTGTTATAAAAGGAATATATTGCAATTTGTTGTGTCTTGAAACATGGATCTCTTAATCCATATCATCTACTATTTTGTTTGTGTAAAGGTAATTTGAATTTGCGTATGTATTAGTGGTGGTGGGGTTCAAATAATATCAGAAAGATAGGTGTGAAGATTTTAATATGTATATTTGATGAGATCAAAGACCAATTCATGAGATTGATGGTGGTAATTCGCTGATAGGTATATATATTTTCATGATATTGATGGTGGTAATTCGCTAATAGGTATATATATTTAATTTGTGATGGAAGTTTATTAATGAAATTTCATTTTTTTTATTTATCAAGTTTTTTGATTGAAATTTTTTTGGAATTGTTTTTGTCGTGATTTTTCAGAAATTTTTATGATGGATTTTTCCGGTTTAATTTTTTTAAAATTTAGCAGAAACTTATTGAAATCACAAATTTGATTGATACTTCTGCACAATAAAGTACCTTAAAAGTATTTCATAAAAATACTAATTTACTATTTTTTAAATAATATTTATCTAAAAACTTCATAGAAAATTGTGATAAGGGGAGTGCAAAGAGCAGTAGAAACATGGTGAAAAAGGATTGTGGGGATGGTGGGGATCACAGCGGGTCAAGAGCGAACATGGTGTCTGTTGGCATTCACTCCATTTTTTGTGCTAGCAATTTGGAAGCGAATGCCATACAAGCCTCGCATGACTTTATGTGGAATGTTGTAATATGATTCATGTTCCTCTATATTTATTATGATATTTGTTAGGAATAAAAATCTATAGATAGTATACGATTATTTGATAGCTTAGAGAGAGACAAAGAGTCAATGAATAATAATTTACAGCAAGTGCAAATTTATTTTTGCAATATTAAAAATGTCTATAAAAATAAATATCTAAATAAAAGTAAAATGAAAATTATGTAAGTTAGCAGCAAGCAAAGTTAATAATGACTAATAAATGAATAATGAACGAATTTTGTGCTTTTCCCTTTAAAACTTGTAATTGAAGATGTTTGTTTATGAACTATTTATTTTCTCGTGTAGCTTTTTCTTCGGGCGTATTTCTGTATATTGTGAGGTACTCTATAATGGTTGTGTTGGAAAGTTCGTCGGAGGATTAGCTCTGATTCTGCCTCCACCATGCAATGAAGTTATGACTCTTTATGTTTCAGTGATAACCAATTAATTTTGATATATCAATATGTTATAATATTATTGTATGGAAAGGGTTTTTTAGTTTTTAAATGGGATGGAAATATTTTAGATAGATTTTTTTTATTGTGTTATTTTTCATAATACATATAAATTAATATAAAAATTTATGTTCTAGAATAAAGTATATTTTTAAAATTTTATTATATAAATAAGTTAATTATAACTTTATTTTCAAATTTAACAGGAAATATTCATATAGATTTTTTTACTATTAACATAAACTAATAATTATTATTAAAAATTCCAAAATTTATAAGTTAAAATTTTTTACTTAATTCAATTTAAAAAAAAAATAGATTTATGTAAGACGCAAATATTTATTATTATTATCATATTATTTATTATTTTTAAAGAAATTAATTATTGAATTGTTTGAGAAGGAAAAAAATAAATAAACACAATTTCATAGAAGATTTTTTTAAATTTATATTTTTATTATTATATTTTTAATAGATTTATAGACCTTTATAACTCATATTTCCAAAATTAAAAAAGTTATAACCTCATAATATTAATAATGTGTATGAGCTTTAAGGGTAAATATATATGCATCAGATAATAATATCCACATTTGTTTATCCACATTCCTAAACAAATGATTTATCTCTTATATAGAATTTTTATGTAAAATGATAAGAAATATAGTTGAAAGTTAGTTGGCCAATTTATTGAATACAATTTGTATATAATAACGTTAATTTTATATGAAATAATAAGTGATATACTTGAAATAAGTAACCGCTATTATCGAAGTAAGTGTATTATGTCTTATATATGTAACGTATGTGAGATCAATCAAATTATGGAGTTGCGATTTGTGTTGTGAAAGCCAGAAAGATGTGAGAGAGCCTAGAATGTTATTATTCTATACATAAATACATTAATATAACTGTGTGACAATTGATTTCTGTTATGAGTTTTATTTCTCCCTGTCTAGATCTGTGTGTGCGTGGTTTTCTAAATCTAAATTTGACTTTCAGAAAATTGTTTTCTCTATTTTCTTGAGGAGATCTACAGCTCCACGGATCTACAAAGTTCTGCCTATCATTGCATGTGGCACAGGGAGTAGCATAAAAACCGCGCATCCTATTTTGAAAGGAATCAATCTGACCTAGAGATCTGTAGCTGCTGCCATCGGAGCACCTGGGGTTCTGTTTTATTCAGCCCGAATGGTGATAAAGGAGGGGCAACGTCCAACTGGATTTCCAGTGTGTGGAGAATCGTGGCGATCATATCGTTGTTGCTTTGAGAGAGACGACGTGAGCACTGTGTAAGTTGTTGTGAGGGTGATATTGTTGGCTCTCGAAGGAGCAGATCTTCGAAGCAAAACGCTACATGGGAGAATCTATGAATGTGCCAATATATGGCGTTCACAAAGGAATAGTGTGTCGGCAGCCGTGGCGGTATAGATATGATCACATGGGCGCACTCTGCAGGTGACCTGCATTCTAGCTTTGGATGACTGCGATTGTATCATTCTTCTTAGAATCTTGCTCCACAGTCAGATTTTTATTTTTTTTAGCGGATATAATTTGCTGCAGAATCTAGACACCGACGGGATCTGCGTAACCGAAATCTATTGGAAGTTCAGGCCTAATATGGCCCTCATTTCCCACCCAATTACCATATTAGAATTGTGTGCACCGAAAAAAAGTGGAACGACTCTCCATATGTCTTAAGAAAAGTTAAATAAAACTAAAGGTAAATGTGAATTATTTCCATTGTGTTATTTGCCTTTAGGATAAAGAAGAGGCAGTGGTAACTTGTAAGTTTTGAATGGCGGATTGGTTGAAAACGTGGGCAATCTTAATGGTCAAACAAAGAGGTAAAGGTAAATGAGGATCTCTAGTAAAAAAGACATTATTCTATGTTTGAGTGGTCATTATATTTAATGATTTAATGAGCGAGGTGTAAAGTGATTTTATTTATTTGTAAAATTAGTCTAGCATGTTAAAAACGAAGAAATTTAAAAAAAAACGTAGAATTATAATGAAGAGGTTTATTATTTAATAGATTAATGTGACTTGTGATGATTTGGGAGTATTAGTCACAAGTAATTCTTAATAAGGTCATGATGGTGTGATGTGTTAGTACATGTTATTTTATAAGGTCAAGTTGTGGAATTCTCTACTAGAATGCTCTTCTAAAGGCCATGGATTCACAAATGGTGGCAGTTCCATAGGATTGTTCAATATTGAGAATGATTGTTCAATATTGAGAATGACCCGTTGGGCTGTCAGAGATTGAGAAGCATATCAACAATGGTCTGAAGTGGTATGTTTTAAATGGAGTTCAAGTGATAACTGGAAGATGTGGTGGTAAAAGAGTAGTGTGTGCAAGATTCTAGAGTGAATGTGGGCATTGATGAAGACCATATAAGACAAATAATGATTTATTTATTGTTGTGATATATGTGTTTAATGTTTTACATATAAGCATTAAGGGAGGGTGCTGGAAGTAATTCTTCCATTTCATGAATAGTTGTGGTGGTTATGAGTTACGAGAAGTCAATCTAGAAATTGTCGATTCCTATATTATGAATTGGAGTCATAATCTAAATGTATCTAAGTGTGTTATGTTCTATATATATAATGTTTGTGAAATCAATAAAATTATGGAAATGTTATTTGTATGGGAAAAACAATATCTCCATTTCTTTCATATTTCTAACCAAGTGGGAATCGAACTCGCGAATTTAATAAAAAAGAAAAGATTGAACAATTTTCTTAGCCTCACTAGTTAGAGGTATAGTGTGTCTAAGGTCGAGACTCAGTCTCATCTCACAATTTGCTAGATGAGATTAGCTTCGTCTCCCTGAATATGTTCTAGCAGTAACAAGCTAATTTCATATATAGATATGTTATAATATCTAAGTAAAATTCTTTAATTTTATTATTATGAATAAACCAAAATTATGTAGTATGCAAATATTTGAATCGTATTATTTATTATTTTAGAAAATTAATTATTGAATTGTTTGAGAATAGAAAAATAATATAAAATTTTGTGGTTTTTTTTTTAAATTTATAGAAATTAAATTTTTTAATTTTCTATTTTTTTTTAATAGATTTATATACTTTTATCAATCAGATTTGCAAAATTAAATTTAAGGGTTTATAACCTCACAATATTAATAATGCGTGAGTACGAAGGGTAAACATATATGCGTGAAACAATAAGAGCTGCATTTTGAAACAAGTGATTTATCTGCTGTATAGATTTTTTTTATGTGAAACAATCAGAAATATTCTTGTTTGAAGGGTAAATATATATGCGCGAAACAATAAGAACTGCATTTTGAAACAAATGATTTATCTGTTGTATGGATTTTCTTATGTGAACAATAAGAAATATTCTTGAAACTTAGTTGGTCCTTGTATTGAAGAGAAGAGATATGCTTAAAATAAGCAGCCACCATTGTCAAAGTTGGAGTAGAGCTTTTGTTCAATTCCAAAAAAAATAAAATTGGAGAATCAATCTAATTTCTGAGCCCTCATAAGGAGATTAGCTCCGACTCCCTGACCTTACAATACAATGAAGTCAGTACGCTTTATGTTTTAGTGGCAACAAGCTAATTTCATTTATTAATATGTTATAATATTATTGTTTGGAGAGGTTTTTGTTAATTTGACAACGGGTTCTGTAATTTTGGGTAAAATGTAACTAGTCAGTTCTATACTGAAATGTTAGTTATGTAATGGAGGTGGCTGGGATAAAACTGGTGAATGCCGGAGAAATGTAGTTGTGAAGAATCAATGTTGAATTAATAGATTCCAATCCCTTGTCCTCTCGATGTTTCCTTGACACTCTGTCGAGGTTTTACCACGTAAATCTTGTTGTCTATTTGCGAGTTTGGTTTCGAGTCAGTTATGTTGTTTTCTTGGTCAATGTATAATTGAATTAGTTTAGTTTCTTTTCTTCATTATTTCCATATTCATTCAACAATTGGTATCAGAGCGAAGTGAGGTGCAATCTGAGTGTCGACCAGAGTGGAAAATCGTGGAGTCTCTGCGTGAAAGCGAGCTCATTTATGTGTTAAGGGAGTGCGTGTTCTTCATGGAGCTATTGTCAAACCCGTGCAAGCTGTTAGCAACACCTTGTCTCTGTGTGTAAAGGCAAGCAGATCTCTACTTGAGAAGCAACATCCTGTTTCTGCGTGTGAAGAAACTGTTTCCGCATGTGAAGGAAAAATACGTTGTGAGGTCTCTGCATGAGTCCTTGCCTTTGCCTGCCTTTGTGAAGGCCAGGAAGCCGCTGTTGTCTCTGCGTGAAATGTTGTTGGTGCTGTGTGGAGGTGCTCCTGCATGACCAAAAAAATCTGTTGTCTACGCGAGGTATGCAAGAAACAATATGTTGGGAAGGTGTGACCTCTGCGTGCAAGAAAATAGTCTGCATGCAAGGAAAACCCTCTCTGTCCCAGAACCTGGGCATTTGCTAGACATTTGTTGATTGTTGTGCCCATTCAGAACCCTCATCCGCCTGGTGTCTTTGCGTATGTCAAAGGCTGAGCATGGAAGTGTGGAAAAGCGTGGAACAAATTCATTGGGTGGTTTGGAGCGTGAAGTTGTTCTCTGCGTGGCTGAGGAAGGTGTCTAACAGAACTGACAAAACTGTTCTCTATGTGCTGTCAGTGCTAGTTGCTTGAGAAAACGAAAAATTGAGGAAACCACGAGTATTGCCAAAGGATTTCGATCACCTAAACAAATTCAGATATTTTTTTTTTAAGTTTTGAGACAAATCTTGTTTCAGAATTTTTTTTTTCCCAGAAATTTGTGGAAAATAAAGGGGTGAATGTGTGAAGTTGACGAAAAAAGAAGAGAGATTTTTTTTTCTTAATTGAAGGAAAGGAGAAAAGACGTTTTTTTTAAAAGGGTTTTTCTATTTAAATTGATTTTTTTTTTGGAGAAATAAGGAAATATACACCTTAATTGAAGGAAAAACTTTCATTGGAAAATAAGGAAATATAAATCCTCGCTGAAAAGACTGAAACCCTAGGAGAAAAACAAAATGACCAAGATGTCGAATGCGAAATTCGAGGTTGAGAAATTCACCGGAAATAGCAATTTTTCTCTTTGGAAACTGAAGGTTAGGGATTTTCTTGTGCAACAAGGGTTGCACAAGGCATTGGATGGGGCAACTAAGAAACCTGCAACCATGACTACTTCAGACTGGGAAGACTTAGATGCCCGAGCTCTCAGTACCATCCAATTATGCCTAGCGGATGAAGTTCCCTTTAATATTGTTGAAGAGACTACAGCTTCAGGATTGTGGGGAAAACTTGAAAAAATCTATATGACAAAGTCATTAACCAACATAATTTATCTGAAAAAACAATTATACAGTCTTCAAATGAAAGAACGTTCAAACGTTGCAGAACATTTGAATGTTTTTAATACACTTATATGTCAATTAACAGATATGGAAATTAAAATACAAGAAGAAGATAAAGCCTAACCTTGCTGTGTTCTCTGCCTTAATCATGGGATCACTTCGTAACTTCAATAAGCCTGAGCACTCCTGATTCTTTGAAGCTTGAATCAGTCATGGGAGCTCTCCTATCTAAAGAAGTACGAAGGAAATCCAGCATTGGAACAACTGCATCATAAGCCATGGTAGCTAGAGGAAGCTCAAAGGAAAGAGGAGAAAAACCAAGGGGGTCTTCCAGATCGAAATCGAAGTGAAAAGAGTGTAAGGCAAAATCTTGGAACTGCAATAAAATTTGACACTTGAAGAAAGACTATTGGAAATGAAACGAATCTGAAAACCAGAAGAAGGAAGCTAATCAGGTCGATTCAGGTATGATAAATGAAGTTTTATCTGTTGAAGAATTATGTATGATAGATGAAACTTCACCTGAATTTAACATCTCTCAAAGTTTAGATAGTTGCCTGTTAGACTCTCGTGCTTCGCATAACATGTGCCCACATAGAAATTGGTTTACTTCGCATAAAAATGTAAATGGTAGTTCTATGTTTATGGGTAACAATGTGTCATGTCAGACTGTTGTGACGGGAGATATCAGGATTAAGATGTATGATAACACAGTTAGAACATTAACTAGTGTTAGACATGTACATGATTTGAAGAAAAATTTGATTTCTTTGGGAGTGTTGGATTCAGATGGTTATAAATTTACAGGTCAGGATGGCATGTTGAAAGTCTTTAAAGGAGCCCTTGTGGTTATGAAGGTAGAAAAGGTCAGAAATCTTTACAACTTAAAAGGAAGTACTCAAGTCAGTGAAGCAACATTGTGTCAGAAAAGGAAGAAGCAGGTACTCGTCTACGGCATTAGCGATTGGGTCATATGAGCGAGAAAGGTTTTCAAAAACTAATGAAATGTAAATCTCTTCCTGATCTGAAATCCTTGAAGTTAGATTTCTATAAACATTGTGTGTATGGAAAACAATGTAAACGAATATTTAAAGTTGGAAATCATAATAGTAAAGATGTTTTAGACTATATTCATTTTGATCTATGGGGACCATCCCCTATTGTGTCATATGTAGGTGCACTGTATTTTTTAATGTTTATTGATGATTACTCCCATAAAGTTTGAGTCTTTATGCTAAAAAGGAAAGATGATGTATTAAATGCCTTTAAAAAATTTAAAGTAATGGTAGAGAAACGAACAGGCAAATCTATTAAATGTTTAAGAACTGACAATGGTGGTGAGTTCACTTCAGTTGAATTTGTACAATACTGTATGGATGAGGGAATTGTTAGACATAAAAATATTGTTTATACTCCTCAACAAAATGGTGTTGCTGAGCGTATAATCGGACTCTTATGGAAAGAGCCAGAAGCATGATCAACAATGCTAACTTGCAAAAGGAGTTGTGGGCAGAAGCAGTATCTACTGCTTGTTATTTAGTTAACAGGTCATCTTCAGTAGAAATTGATTGTAAAATTCCTGAAGAAGTTTGGACAGGTCAGTCTTGTGACTATTCACATTTGAGGATATTTGGATATGATGCTTATTCTCTTATTCCAAAAAATCAGCGTTCAAAGTTAGATCCAAAGTCGAAATGTTATGTCTTTGTTGCGTATGACTATGCAGTGAAAGGATATAGGTTGTGGGATCCTACATTGTGGAAGATAGTCAATAGTAGAGATGTAACATTTGATGAATCCTCTCTTTTAAAATCAAATGTTCAAAGAATTGAATAGGAACAGGTATCGCCAAATTGACGAGTTCAGTTGGAGGCTAGACCTTTCGGTGACAGTCGAAAGGAAGGAGAGACTTCAGGAGAAAAAGGTGTTGAAGACACAAAGGAAGTTGTTGAAGCTTTTGAAACAGTGCAAGTTTCTAAACCAGTTCAGCAACCAGTCGCTCTAAGAAGGTATACAAGGGAAAGGAAACTCCCAAAAGGTATGAAGATTCTACTTCATCTTTTGCTTTGATTACTGAAGATGGGGAACCTTCTTATTATCAGGAAGTAGTAGATGATACAGATAGCGTAAAATGGAAAACGGCTATGGAAGAAGAAACAGACTCCTTAGCCAAGAACAATACCCGGGATCTTGTAGAGCTTCCTAAAGGGAGAAGTGTTGTTGGATGCAAATGGGTCTTCAAGCTGAAACGGAAAGTTGATGGAAGTATCAAAAGGCATAAGGCGAGACTGGTAGCAAAAGGGTATTCTCAGGTTGAAGGTATAGACTCTCATCATATTTTTTCTCTAGTTGTAAAACTTGTTTCTATTCGTATTGTGTTGGCACTAACTGCATTACTTAATCTTGAGTTAGAACAGTTAGATGTTAAAATAACATTTCTACATGGTGATTTGAACGAAGAGATATATATGGAACAACCAAAAGGTTTTGTACAAGGTCGTAGTAGAAGATTAGTTTGCAAGCTCAGGAAATCATTGTATGGTCTGAGGCAGTCTCCCAGACAATGGTACAAGAATTTTGATTCCTTCATGGTGAGCCATAATTTTATAAGAAGTGAGTATGATCATTTTGTATACTTCAAAAGTTTCAATGACATATTTATTATCCTAGCTTTGTATGCTGACGATATGCTTATTGCAAGCAAAATCATGGAAGAGATCAAGAGGTTAAAGGCTCAACTCTCTAGGACGTTTGATATGAAGGATCTTGGAGCAGCAAAACATATCTTGGGCATGGAGATACATAGAGATAGGAAAAATGGTAAACTTTGGTTATCATAGCAGAAGTATGTGGAGAAAGTACTTGAAAAGTTCTCTATGAACAATGTGAAATCCATTAATGTTCCACTACCTTCCCATTTTAAGCTTTCTTCGGTTTTCAGTCCTAGAGCTGATGAATAAAAGAAATATATGTCTCATGTACCATATGCAAATGCTATAGGAAACTTAATGTATGTGATGGTATCTACAAGACCAGACATTTCACATGCAGTTGGAGTTGTTAGTAGGTTCATGGCAAATTCAGGTAAAGAACATTGGCAAGTAGTGAAATGGGTGTTTCGATATCTAAGAGGCACAAGTGACCATTGCATCATCTTTAACGGTAGTGAAGGATCAGTCTGCAGATATGTAGATGCTGAAAATGCAGGTGATTTCAACAAAAGAATATCTACTACAGGTTATGTCTTTACTCTTGCAGGTGGAGAAATTAGTTGGATATCAAAGCTTCAAGAAATAGTTGTGTTGTCCACTACCGAAGCTGAATATATAGCTACTTCAGTTGCCATTAAAGAAGCAATCTAGTTAAAGGGTCTGCTTGATGAAATTGGAAGAATGCAGGAGAAAGTGAATTCACTTGGCTACTAACCCTGCGTATTACAGCAGAACCAAGCGCAATGATGTAAGGTATCGTTTTCTGAGACATGTGATCGATGGCAGAAAAGTAGCTCTTCAAAAGGTCTATACACAAGAGAATTGTGCAGACATATTCACAAAGCTAGTTACAGTAGAGAAGTTGCGGTGGTGTTTAGCTTCTCTTGGCTTGCAGAAAAGATGATGAATGGGCATGGGCAAGGGATTAGGAAAATTGTTGTCAAGGTGGAGTTTGTTAGTTTGACAACGAATTATGTAATTTTGGGTAAAATGTAACTAATCAGTTCTATACCGAAATGTTAGTTATGTAACGGAGATGGCTCGGATAAAACTGGTGAATGCCCAAGAAATGTAGTTGTGGAGAATCATTGTTGAATTAATAGATTCCAATCCCTTGCCCTGTGGATGTTTCCTTGACACCATGTCAAGGTTTTACCACGTAAATCTTATTGTCTATCTGTGAGTTTGGTTTCCAGTCAGTTATGTTGTTTTCTTGGTCAATGTATAACTGAATTAGTTTAGTTCCTTTTCTTCATTATTTCCATATTCATTCAACAATTTTTAGATGATTTTTTTATATTGTGTTAGTTTCTATAATACATATAAATTAATATAAAATGTATGTTGATTTTTATATTATTATTAAATTTTTTAATTTAATATAACAAATAAATCAAAATTCAATAACTTCATTTCAAATTGAAAATAAAATAAAATATTTTTTTGGCATATAATATTTATTATTAATATGGCCGTGGGGGTTTGGTCTAGTGGCAAGCGGATGATTTGCTAAGTCATTCGTGCAGCTATGCAGGTCACGAGTTCAAACCCCAAGAATACCCGAGGGACGTTCAAGGCGGCCTGGGCGGTCCCTCCTAGAGGTTATAGAGGTAGCCGATGGGATTCGACCCCATGTAACGCGAGTACGATACCACCGCCGTTGCCGATTCCTCTAGTAGAAAAAAAAAAAAAAAAAAAAAAAAAAATATAATAATAATA
>APFE031619659.1:107606-137921 GCA_000404065.3 Pinus taeda | reverse complement strand
TAATAATATGAACTAATAATTATAATTAACGACTCAAAATTATTAATTATTATCATTAAGTATAATAAATAAGTAAAAATCCGATATCTTCAATTCAAATAAAAAAGAATTCGATTTTAGTAGCGTTCAAATATTTACTATTATAATAATATTATTTATTTTTTAGGAAATTAAATTATTGAATGGTTTGAGAATAGAAAAATAAAAAAAACACAAAATTTCATGGAAAGATTCATTAAAATTACTATAAATTATAATTTTAATAGATTTATAGACTTTTGTCCATAGGGTTTTCGATAGACGGTGACTTAGTGTTATGTTAAAGAACTCTTTGATGTGAAGTCACGAGATCAATTCCCCTTCCCTATTGGAGTGATATATGAGACATGATGGATGATGAAGATGTAGTCCCACCAAGCTTAAAAGAAAATATTGATAGACTTTTATAAATCAGATTTGCAAAATTAAAGTTTTTATAACGAATGTTAATAACTTTTGTGAGTTTGAAGGGTTAATATAGATGCGTGAAATAATATGAGCCACATTCTAAAAAAAATTATTCATCTATTTCATAGATTTTTTATGTGAAATAATAAGTGATATACTTGATACCTAGTTGGTTCATCTATTGAACATAATTTTTACTTGATAGAGTTAATTTTATGTGAAATCATAAGCTATATATTTGAAATAAACAACCACCATTATGAAAGTTAGATTCAAGATCTTGTCAAATTTAATAAAAAAGAAAATATGGCACTTTTTCGACCCTATAGTCTCCCAAATGCACATTTTCACGAGACATTGCTTACAAAAATTACCCCACAAATTTTTCCAGTGAATTCAATAACACAACAAATTAGTTTTGCAAACAAACCAAAAAATATTAGTTGAATACGATAGAAGGTAAGTTCAAGTCCATACCACTTGTTTGTGTCCCCTGAGCTCTAGAAAAGTCGTACCCATCATTCTTTGAAAAAAGAAAATGTAGGAGCATTTGTTAGGAGTTCACTTTGTTACCTAAGGCATGGGTAAGGCCAGCCACAGTTTGCCAATTCAGAGTTGAAAGAAAAAAGAAACGAGAGCAATGTAGTTTTATTTATTTACCAAGAGATTCACATACAAACATTCTATAGAATATAGTTCAAATGATGGCCATTAGAAGATCTACTACAATGCTACAGTGTCTTTCCACCAAAACTGAACTCAAATGCGAGTGGTAGTCTCTCTCGTGAATTCTAGATTAATTCACCAAGGGGGGATAGATACTGGTCTAATCTCACTAAATCACTTGAGTATTTCCATCTTGGGCCTACAAAGGAAGTAGAGAACCAGGTTCTCAACCCTCCCATACAAAGAAGAAAGATCAAATCCAAGATGTCCTCTAATGTTTCCCTCCTCTTTTTATAGGTTTAATAGACCTCTCCGGAAGCTCCTATTTTATTATTATTTTAATCATTGAGTACATTTCCCTCAATAAAAATTTATTTTAAATGTCCGGAAATGGTAAATTAGCCATTATGCCTCCTCAGGTGACTAAAAATACCAACCAACCTTCCCATCCAGTAGATCTTCTCATCTTGGTTGTAATGAGGTATTACACTAAGAGGTTCCATTAAGTATTCCTCTTAGAATTCCACCTTAAGTGTAATTAATTTAGGCACAATAATAACCCCGTTTTACGGAAATTGTCAGAATGCAATGGAATGAGAAATGATAAGTGTGGAATCAATCTTGACTATGGGAGATGGTAAGTGAACTCCTCCAAACCCCACAAAACATCCCCAAAATCTCCCAGGCATGTTAATGATGTAAACCTGCGCCTGTGACATGTCTGCCTCCAACCCTGAAATTCTATCCTAACCATGCTATAATGAACATTAGAAAAAGGAACATCACAAATCCTCCCACCCCAACATTTATTTCTTTCAAGCAATCCAAAACTATCGACTAGTCTAGTAGCCTAATTCAATTGAGACCGAATGCTTGGATCCCATACAAATCACTGGGTGATGTTATGCCTCTGTGCCATCTCACCATGACCAGACCCCTCAGTTCCCATATCCCATAGGAATCTCTTACTAAACTTGTTATCAAAAAATCCTCCTATATTCGAATGCCATCAAGAACAAACATTAATGCTCCATGGTTCTTGTTTTGCTATAGCTTAGACTATGAATTTTGCTCCATCAAGAAAGTACCAACTCATTACCTCTTTTCAATCCAACCTCTAGCATAGGCCGAGCTAAACAACACTATGTTGATGTTGGGGCTAGTGCTAGTGGAATAATGATGAAGTGTCGTTCCGCATCCCACTGTCCACTAAAACATGGAGTCACACTCTCATCTAAGGGCCCTTGTTGTACTGTGTCCGTGAATAAGAATGATACTCCATCAATAGGATACAACCTCATGATCTTCGGGTGTAAGGGATAAGTTTTCTATGTTGATGTTGGTCCATGCTCAACTCATACTTCTCTATGTGGTCAACAGATAATATCCTCTGAGAGAATCTTGGCTCTCTCTCCACAATCCATACGAGTGGCCAATTTGTGCTGCACACCCTATCTATATACTCTTGGAGAGGGTTGTTGCCTAGAAACATTGTATATCTTTTGGATGCCACGACACGTATCTACACCTCATCAGTGGGTAGGCCAAAAAACGGATGCACCACAATCTCTAGAAGATCCTCTCTCATCTTTCCATAAACTCCATCCTCCTTTAGCTGACTAACCTCCCACATAACTATCATGTCAGACTTTAGCACACCTTATTGACAAGTGTCTTCTAGAACTACAACCATACTAGATGTCTAGGCATTTTTCTGCTCCTCATCAAATGTTGTTCCAAAAGATTGCTGCTCATTCTCCTTTATCATGGGCTCAACATCAAGCTCCAACTGGCTCTCCACAAAATGCTCAGGATGTATACTATGCATATCATTCTCCTTAGTTGTCTCACACTCCATCATGTGTTGTTCATGATGAATTTTCACTAGTAACTCATCACCCTCAATGCCTCCCATAAGATGAATTGACTAATCACCATACACACTAGAATAAGAGTTTGGTATGTTTTCAACATATTCACATGAATTCTCATGCTGCTCAAATGCATCCTCATATGAACCTATGGACTCATCCAAAAAAGAATCCTCATCCTAAAAGTCGAAAGGATTCTCCTTCTACTTTATCTCTTCCATCACCCGAGTGTCACCCAAGCATGAGTGGTCAAGTCCCCAAGGTTCTTCCCAAATGAAGCAAAGACCCTTTCTCCTCACCTCATTCCTACTACATGGTTGGTCATCGCAAATCTAATCCAACTCCTCCTGGGTCAACCGTCTCCTGAACAACTCAGTGTTATGCTAAACTAACCTTTTGGCTAGTTCATAAGAAACAAGTGAAACCAATTGTTCCTCCCTCCAAATGTCCAACCTAGACTGCAGCCTCTTGCAAATGGAATCATGGCCTCCCATACATGAGGACAAAATGAATTGCATATATTTTATGACTTTATCAAGATGATATTTCCTAATGTTGAAAAAGCATTGCAACATTTACAGAATTGAATCGTTACATCCCAAGCCAAGCATGAGGTCATAAGATTTAACATCTCTACCAGATATTCCAATGAGTATAATATCAGCAAATAAGGTATACTCTACTCCAAAAAAAACCGATGATTCTTCTCATCAAGGTACCAATAATGAGAAATACACCTAGGAATTTGCAAGACGTTATAACATATATTTCGGCCTCCACAAACCACTGAGTCTTCTCTTACATGACCTGCTATAGGCAACGACCTTCGAGAAACATCAAATCTGGAATTCGAACCAGTCAATGGCTTCCTTGGCGTAGAGATCCGTCCTTCTCCTTACCGAAATTCACACCCAAATGCTCCATTGTGTTACTAATTTCCCCTTACTCGTATTCTTCGGTGTATACTACTTTTCTATGGATGATATGGTCAATAATTGCCTGGAATCATGTAAAGCCAATAGTGTGGACACTTATCTTTTAAAGAGCAATAGTCTTGGCCATTATTCCTTCGTAAATATGCTTAGCAATAGACATGAGAAAATCATGGTT
The DNA here is from genome assembly GCA_000404065.3 of Pinus taeda. Lineage (NCBI taxonomy): Eukaryota > Viridiplantae > Streptophyta > Pinopsida > Pinales > Pinaceae > Pinus > Pinus taeda. Next base: position 133,827 of record APFE031619659.1, on the reverse strand, counting down.
TCAATCATGAGTGGTTCCTTGCTTCTTCTAGCGTGACACGACCGTTCATCAAGTCGAGATGCTCATCATTTGACCCACAGATGGGCGTACAAGTGACTGGAGCAAAACCCACAAGTAGAAACTCGTCCAACACTAGAATACCTAGCAAAATGATCTATCCAGAGAGAAACTTGACCCCCCTTGGAAAGGAATTGACTCGGCCTCTGTGGAAAATGACATACCGGGCTTGTAGAATGTTACTGCTAATACAAATAATGTGGCTCTGCGAAGAAGAAGTCAATCTCCGCTATAAAAAAAACACACTGCAAATTTCCTTTTGGCACTTGTAAACTCTAATACAATGAAATGACAGCCATAATTTCTTCATTTGATTTGAAAGTGATCGTGGAGCTCGGAGCTTAAAAGAAATAATAGTTTGGCTTCTTCAGATGAAAGAGTTATCCTTCAAACATCATTAGACGCACACTGGATTTGTTAATAACCAATCGTTGCTCCTTCACCCTACAAAAATTCCACATGAGTTCAACGATTCTCAAATTGGTGATTAAGCATCTCGGCCCTTAGTAAACGCTATGAAACTGGCCTTCAACCCCTACAAACTCAGAACGTATGAATCGAACTAGGAAATCTGGACTTCTGAAATCCTTTTTTAGCTTCAGATAATTCTCTTCTTCTCGAGATAAACTGGAATGTTCACAACTCTCGCATTATTGACGACAACCAAACGAATTAAACCATAAACCTTGGCCTTTAACTATTTATTTAATAGCACCATAACTTTCTCAATTAGACTACATTTGTGGCCCCACTCAAATTCAATACAACCTTAAATAATAAACTTTTGTCCCCTTGAAATATTTTCGACGGCCACACTTAATAAACCTTTGATAAAATGGGAAGGCCGGGAAGCCCTCTTTTCTTTAGATTATTCAATTTCTCACGGCTTTTTGGTAACATTTTTCTCACAACCTCTTTATCTTTGAACATTTATACATGTCATTTTGCCAATCATTTAATAAAAATGTGACGATTTGGTAATGGAATCAACCAAAAGTTATTGAAGAGCAATTTAAGTCTCTCGACAAGGCTATCTTTTTTGCAATGCACATTTAAAAGAAACGCTCGCTCAAGCTGGTAGGTAAGAAAACCCTCAGTCTGACAGGAAAACGAGCGCTAATACCACTATAATATCTTAAATGCACATTTTCTCCATATATTGCTTACATAAATTAGTCCACAAAATAAGATTTACGAAAAACCCATTAACATGACAATTGCAAAAGACATAAGAAATAAGAATAATGAACCTTTATTTATTTGCCAAGAAATTTACATATAAACTGTAATGACCAAACAGTTATACGAATAATTTTCTAAATTACCATGCTAGGTAAATATGAAAACCGGAATTATTACTTTATTTATGTTGAAATGTTATTAGTTCAAATGATGGATTAAATAATATTGTAAATAGCTTTATGAGAAAAGTTATTTACTTCCTCTTGTCTAATTAAAAGGAACTGTTGCCAGCAAACAAGGGGCAACCCTAACCACTTTTTCTTTTCCATAGAAATGGAAAAAGGAAAAAAGACCTGGGCTGTTAAGGAACAGATAGGAGAAAGTAGAAGGACAAGAACTAGAGAAAGGAGTACTTTGTCTGGTGAGGACCAGATGGTACCAGCACTGCTGTGCGTTATTCTGCATCGCTATTAACGTGCATCACCTTGCTGAAGGCAGTGGCCTGCAAGTGAGCTTGGGGGAGAGAATCAGATCTGAATGACTGATCTCGTGGTTGGGAGGATAACAAGCTTTAAATGAGTTCCTCCAGTTTGGAAGGGATCAGGAACTAATGAAAGCACAGTACAGGTAAGTACATTATGACTACAGTATTTATTTAGGAATTCTTTTAAATCTGTAAGATTATTATTAAATATAAATGAGATTTCATAGTAAATATGTGTAGGTTATTATTAACTGTAAATGAGAATTCATAGTAAATCTATGAAGGTTATTATTAACCGTAATTGAGAGTTCACTGTAAGTCTGCGAGGGTTATTGTTAATGGTAATGAGAGTTAATTACAAACTTGTAGGATTGTTGCTAACGGTGAATAAGAGAATAATATAATGGAACTGGGTTAATCGTTTATCTACTCTATTGGATAAGTCTGGTAGGGTATTCCTCAGTTCGAGTAATCATTGGACAAACTCAGAGGATATCACTGAGAATAACCAGTACTATATTGAAAATAAACAAGTAGACATAATGTTGTATATGGCAATCGTAGAAACACGGTCAAGTAAAATACAAACCACTACTATTCCATGCAAGTAATACATAAGAAAGCGAACAATAGAGAGTTCAGTAAGATGAAAACCAGGATTCATTGTAACTTGCAGACTAACAGATATAGCAACATTAAAGAACAGAATTGTAAGTTGTAAAGCCCGAGGAGCTTACTGGCCTTATATGGCGTCCAACGCTCCTACCACGAGGACATAAGTAACTGGATGGAGCATGGTGCAGATGCGAAAACAAAAAGAATTAACTGAAGACCTTAAGTGACCCGAGGCGGGAAAATGTAGTATAATAAACTTGGAAAAGGGCAGACGACCTGTAAATACACATATATATAAACAGAGAATCACAAAATAACCATTGCAGATAAACTATCGACGGAACCCTGTATATAATCAGAGGAAAAGCATATACATGTATGAACTATAAGCCGCGAACAGAATTTCTGGGGTAAAGAAGTCATCAATATAAGATATGCATATATCTGGCGCAAGAATCTACAGAATAGTCCGTAAAAACAAATCGATAACTCGACGGATAAAACAACTGTAATCACAACCGACATTTACATTTAGGATTACAATGTTTGGAATAGTTCTCCATGGAAAAATAGAAGTATTTCTGTAATACAAGGCGGCGAATGCTAAATATCGTAAAACCCTCGTGAGAAAAACCATGCAACAAGATAAGTAACCAAGAAGCACATTAATAGACCGCTCAAATTCCAGAGACATTAACCTTAACCGACAATGCAATATATGAGAGTCAAATTTATATAAATAACATAGTGCATTACAGTATAAGTCCTGGAATCAAATAATACACCGAACCAACAGTACTAGTAAAGTAAGAATGAATAAGTCTGCATATATTGTTTAAAACAAAAGAAAGCCCATTATCATACTCGGGTCCTCGAGTAGGCTCGAGTAAGCTCATATAAATTATAAAACAACCCAGGGTTTCACAAATGAATCAAACCCTCAGTAACATAAATGCCCCGTCGAGAGCTTCACAGCTCGAGCAAGCCTTAACGGAGCAGAATAAATGCCTGGCATTGAAAAGAACGATATTCAGGAATCGAACTCGAGCTAAATGAATTATAAGACCGTGGCTAGGGTAACTTGCCCAGCGTTTCCTAGACAGATTGAAACCCTGTAAACTCCTGTCGTCGCAGACCTTCACGCCTTGTATCCTGGACAGACATGCATTGCACCAACAAATCAATCCCATCGTGGCAAACAAAAGATAGAAGGAAATTCAGATATGTTAAAAAAAAAAAACAACAGTCACCTGGTGTAGAACGAAAGCTCTACCATTCAAACGCAAAGAAGTATCGGCATCATCCTCGTCCAAAGAGGGTCGTCAACCTAGTGCAGGCAGCAGATGGTTCTAGGCGGAAACTGGAGCAAGGCCAAGTATGCCATGGCAGATTCGACAGAGAACTGTTCATCGAGAGAGCGCTGTTTCGCAAGCCACCCTTGCAAATGGCAGACCCAAACCCTAGGTAAGCCTTTTCAATCAGCACAAACCATTTACCACCGTAGATTTCAGACTTCAAATCCTGGGCGTTCATTACAGGTATGATCCCGAGGTTATGGCGGGCTTAGCTGTGGCATTTACTACCATCAGCTACCGCAGTTAGTTTCCCAAGAATCGTATCAGAAGAAATCGCGAGAAGACCAGCTGTCCCCGTCCGGACTGCAAGTGGATCGCTCTTCGGATTAACAAGTCAGTCAGAGCAATTTAGTATTAAAGTTCAGTGGACAGGTGGTAGCGGGAACGCCAAGGTGACATGGCCGTCCCGCTAATTCCGAAGTGTAAACAATGTAAAAATTATCGCCACCAAATATTAACGCTTAAACTATTAACACATTATAATACGCAGGTGATATTATTACCTCAAGTAAGTAGTAAATGTGATGTGAAGATTGATACAAGTGGTAAGTAGAATTTGTTTTTTTGTTTACTATGTATGGGTAGTGACATAAACCCTTTATAGAAGATCACTTCAGTGATGGAAATCATAAGATGTAGCATATTGTTGCACTGACCCTCCACCAAAACCGAACTAAAACACCACTACTAAGCTCTCCTATGAATTCTAGATGAATTCACTAATGGGAGATGGGCATTCACCCAAGCATTTCTTTCTTCGGGCTACAAACGAAGAACATAACCTGGTTCTCAACCCTCTCGTACAATAAGGAAGATCAAATCCTAGATGTCCCCTAATGGCTTCCTCCTCCTTTTATAGATTTGTTGGACCCCTCTACAAGCTCCTATTTTATTATTATTTTAATCATTGAGCACATTTCCGTCAATTAAGATATCCTTTTAATGCAGGAGAATGATAAATTGGCCACCATTCCTCCTAAAACCATTGAAAATTCCCACCAACCTTCCCATCTTGTATAGGACCATATCATTCCTATCAGATACAAACCTTTCTTCTTTCTCATCAAGCTCTTGTTTGATATTTTCTACCTTACTCTCAAGGGTTCTTATACTACCTAAAGAAACTGCATGCTCATCTCTGACGGTTTGCAGCTTCTCCTACAATTGTTTCTTTCAAAACCCTAAATATGAGGCACATTCGTCATGTTCATGCCTCAGGGCTTCATATTCATACTCTAACTGCTCCTTTTGTTTTGACAAAGAGTCCCATGCCCTTTTGTAATTCTCTTCTTCTGTAGAATGTTCAAACACATTTCCTCTAGCTCACAAGTGGAGTTAATGTTACTGTCACTTTTACTGACTTTATTTGATAGATCTTCTGACAAATGGACTTCATCATTTTCTATATATTTTTTCAATTGTTCTTCGAGGTGGGAAATCCTTTTCAGAAGTCGATTGTTCAACTCCTCTAGTTGAACTAATTTGATGTGTGAATCCTCATGATCATTCACTATGTTTGTGTTCATACTAATTGCTGATATATAATTGGTGTTTTCTATAAATGTTGGGATTTCCTCAAAATATTCTCCGTGTGGATTCCTTACTAGAACTTTATTGAAATGGTCATTTACTTTTAGTTTTTCCTCTAAGTTTCCAAATGGTGGTTTGATAAAAAATGTTATCATTGTTTAGACTCATCATCTGGAAGTTCTAATCCTACTCTTGTAATGTCAAGCCCATTCATCTTTCCTGTCTTTCCTAAACTTTGATCCTTGCTTTTCAATTTGAACGATACTCTACCTAGCCACAACTACGTGTCATGCACTTCTTGCAAACCATCCAAATAATTTGACTCATATGGATGATTGCGGTTATGTATTTCATCTTTGTTCAAGTCAAGTTCCAACTGTCTCTCATTGTATTGGTTATAATATTCCTCGGAAGGTAAAACTCACCAGGCTAGCTCTGCTTGTCATGATTATGATCAATAATTTTTTTAATTTTTGTAACTATTTCTCCAATTAACTTACTAACCACGCTTATATTTTCTTGCATCAACTCTCGGAATACCCTCTCCAAAACTTCAAGGTCATCCTGAAGAAACATTTAGATTCTTTCATCATCTATTAGAAATACTCTCTTTAATTTCTCTAATTTTATCCTCTGAGGATGATAACTTTGGTAGCCAGTTTAACTTGACAACCTAGAGCGATACATTTTCTTTGTTGACAGCTGAAATATAAAGTCATGTATTATAAGTGTGCTTTGTATCCCTAGTTTTCTTCTCTATTGAATCCCTTTGGAACACTGAGTAATAACTCAGTGCATGGTTTTTGTGACTTTTCTATCATCCCATGCAACTTGTAGCCTTGACAATAATTCCTCATGTCGTTTGTTTGACATATCCAATTCAGTTATAAATTCTTGCACCTTGTATTCACATTACCTTTTGATAAATGCAATATTTGCATTAGCACTCTATGTTATTTCTTACAACCATGTTACATGTTGATCTAAATTACCCTTTTCAGCATGCAACATGTATGACAAAGGAAAATAAGCCACCAACAATTGTAGGCAAATGAGTTCCAAATAATGACTGTAAAAACGTGCTAAGGCAAATAAACCACCAACAATTGTAGGCAAACGAGTTCCAAATAGTGACTGTAAAAATGTGTTAAGGCCACCAACAAACAATAATGTCTATGTTACCAGTGCCTTATCACTTTGCTCCATAATTTTTTTTTAACCAAACAAGAAATTCAGATAAAGTATGTAGTTATCCAAAAAAGCAATTATTGTAAATTCCAAAAAAATAAAAAATGCTTACATCACTACCAACCATCAAAGGAACCAGTTGAGTTGGAATCATCACAGTGGTTCCTAGCATCAAAATGTAATGTTGAAATGCCAGAATAATTTCCTGCGGCTACGGCATGATTAGTTTGGGAACTTGTACTGCAAAGAAAAGCTATGTAAAAACTACAATATTCCATAGTAATTGATTGCACAATAAGGCATGATTATAACACAATCACAAGAAACTGTAAAAAGGATCTACATTCAAGCATTGTTCATGAAAAAACTTGCAGTAGAAAAATGGTATAGAGCTCGATGAGAGGGTAAACCATATTATTCATGTTATGAACTCTTCATGGTCTTTAATAGATAACTATTTTCCTAAGCCTATTTTAAGCAATTGGAAGAATGCACAATGACTGTAATAAAAACAATGATTCTCACAACGTTAGAAAGTGAGAGGTCTATGCCAAAAATAGAGTACAGAAAAATACTCTCAGCTTACATAAGAATTGGTTTAGGTAGAAAGAGAAGGTAGCAAAGTAGAAGAGATAAAATAATCATTGGCTAAAGTAAGAGAATATGCTTAGAAATCTTATGCCGTGGTGGATTGGAGTCGATGCAATAGTCCAACCAATGCAGTTTTTCTGTCAGGGGATGGATGATATCTTCAAGTTTTGGTGCAGCCATGGTCTGATTTTATTGCTTTTGTTGCTTGTGGATTTCTATGCACTGCGTGTTGTCTAATTGACAGAGCAAGGTTGAAATCAAGGTACACTAAGTGATTGAGGCAGAGAATGTGAGTTTAATTGGACGCTAGTCTCCTATGCACTGTTGAAGGTTTTATGTAGGGGGTTCACAACTTTTCTCCACAATCATAAAATATTTAAAATTCGCTAGAGGGTGTGAATGAAGCCATGTGAAAATTTTGGATGCTTTTAACAACACATTGACCTCCCTCATAGTGAAGTGGCTTAGAAAAAGGACCATTGTAAGTTAAATAAACAACTTTAGAAAAAACCATCATCAACAACCGTAAAATAGTCTCACAAGTATTTACAGAAAAGAGAACATTTGTACTTAAATGAAATTTATTTACTTCAAGAATGCAAATAGGAGCATGCTACATGAAATTGCTGCGAAAAAACAATTACAAACACAAAGCATACAAACGTGGCCCATTAAACATCCTTTCTTTTTCCTTATCTTAAACAATTCTAGATATTAAATGCCAAATGTACATGGATATCCCAAATCCCGAACAGATTGTATGCAAAAGAGTTTCTCCAAATTTGCATTCAAGAATACTAAAGATTTTGTGGAGCTCTCTCCTCCACACATATTGTTACTCAACTTCCCTTACTTGATAAGCGATCTTCGCAACTTGTTTTTGTAATTCTATTAATGATTCATCGATCTTCTTCAATTTCTTTCTTTTGACAGAAACCTGAGGGCTCTTTTCCATTATCTTTACTCGTGCATCACTGAGCTCGACCCTTGATAATTCTTTCATGATTTCTCCACCCAAATCATTCTTAATCATATTTTTAGAAGTAAATTATAGGTACATAATTGAAGTAGTTGATTTAAACCATAAGAGCTTTGTATGAAAAACCTGCATAAACATTTCAAGAAACCTAAATTCATTAAAAGTACATTTACCCTGGCATCAGATAGTCTGCTTCCATCTTTGAAACTATTTGGATTAATATCAAATAGATAAGATATAAAGTCATAATATCTTGTAGACAAGATATAAAGTCAATAAATCAACTATTGATTCATGTTTACCTCTTCTCATATCTTTTTGTCAGTTGTATGAGAATAAAATATCACGCAATAAACAAAAAGTGAAGTCAATAAACTAAGTACACAAGGCTTAATATTTACCCTTTTATTCAAAATATTCCAGAGGATAGTCGTAACAATTAGTTTATTTTGTACTGCATTCTAATATCCATAGCTAGTTTATTTGTGTGAAATGGTGTTGAGACATTGATTGGTTTTTTTGTTTGCTATTCAATGTATGAATTCAGGAGAGATCCCAACCCATCATGTCAAGATTCTCCTATGTTCAATGTTCGAATAGTAAATGTGTTTCTACATTATTTAAATGATAGAGAAATGGCCGCAATATATTGGTTGCTTGAGAGAGCTCTTGCCTTCCGAACCATGGAAGTCCAAATGCCACAATGTAGGATGATTGACGAAGAAAAGTACACGTAGTTTTTAGCAGAACTGGAGGATTTGAAAGGAGTAGAATCTATACCAGAAATACATGTCATTGAAGGAAACTGTGTAGTTGAAATTGGGAGGTGACAAGACTTTCCAAAAATTCGAATCTCATGAACGTTGTTGATTTTATTTGCGTTAAAGAGCATGATAGTGGAGCCTCTCCTCCAAGATATTTTGCATTCGACAATTTGCTATTGGTATTGTTATTTATTATGGTTTTACTATATTTGTAATAATGTGGTAACATGTTTTATTTATGGTTTAAATTCAACATTCTAGTTTAACCATATTTGTAATAATGTGTTAACCTATTTTATTTGTAGTTCAAGGAAGTTCAACTCCATGTCAACCACTCTTATTAGTATTTTTGGTTTAGATATGGTAAAAGCCAGTTTTGTAATTTTTTCAGCAATAATTTATATTCAATTAGTTGTTTTTTAATTATATTTATTTATTTATAAAAAAAAAAACTAGTGATAGAAATAGTATAACAATAAAAAGTAAAGAATTCTTTAATTATATTAATTGTGATATATCTAGCTGTTATGATACTCTAAAGATTACAATTGTTGTGATATAGTTAGCTGTTATGAAATAATATTTGGAATGACTTATTTCTTTGTAGGTTCCTCAATTAAGGAGACGGGGGAGGTTCCTTGGATGGAAAGGTCCTTGGCAAAAACAATTTCAGCAATAGATAGATATGGAAATGGAGTAAATGTTAAGAAAAATTTACTATGCTATTGGACTTGTATTTCATAAGACACTGGATTAAGTTATGTTTGATGTATATCTCTTTTCAATTGTACCCCGAGATGAGAAATCCTTTTTAGAAGTCGATTGTTTAGCTCTTCATGATCATTCACTATGTTTGTGTTCATCCTAATTGTTGATCCATAATTGGTGTTTTCTCTTAATGTTGGCATTTCCTCAAAATATTCTCCGTCTGGATTGCTTACTAGAAATTTATTGAAATGGTCATATACTTTTAGCTTTTCCTTTGAGTTTCCAAATTTAGTTTCCACACAGTGGTTTGATAAAGAAAGTGCTCGTACTTCACACTCATCATCTGAAAGTTGTAATACTAATTTTGTAATGTCAAGCCCATTCATCTCTCATGTCTTGCCTAAACTTTGATCCCTTCTTTTCAATTTGAACATTACTCTATCTAGCCAGACTGTGTGTCATGCACTTCTTGCAAACCATCCAAATAACTTGACTTGTATGGCTGATTGCAGTTCTTAATTTCATCTTTGTTCAAGTCAAGTTCCGTCTGTCTGTCTCTGCCGCCATTGATTTCTCCATTGCTTAAAATGTTGTTGGGAAGATAAAGCTCACTAGGCAAGCTCTACTTGTCAAGATTATGATCAACATTTTTTTTATTTTTTGCATCTATTTCACCAATTAACTTACTGACCATACTTATATTTTCTTGTGTGAACTTTTGGAATACCCTCTCCAAAATTTCAAGGTCATCTTGAAAAAACATTGAGATCCTTCCATCATCTTTCAGAAATATTTTCTCTTTAATTTCTCTTTAATTTCGTTAAGGATGATAACTTTTGTAGCCAGTCTAACTTGACAACCTTGAGGGATACATTTTCTTTGTTGACAGCTGAAATATCAAGTCTTGTGTCTTGTATCAGATGTGTGCTCTGTATCTCTAGTTTTCTTCTCTATTGAATCCCCGTTGAACACTGAGTAATAACTCAATGCATGCTTTTTGTGACTTTTCTATCATCCCATGCAGCTTGTAGCCTTGGCAATAATGCCTTTTCTCACTTGTTTGACATATCCAATTTGGTTATAAGCTCTTGCACCTTTTCTTCGCATTCCATTTTAATAAATGCAATATCTCCATTGGCACTCTGTATTAATTCTTGCAAACTTAATAAATGTTCCTTTTCAACATGCAACAAGTATGACAAAGGAAAATGAACCACCAACAATTGTGGGAAAATGAGTTCCAAAAAATGACTGTGAAAATGTTTTAAGGCCAACAACAAACAATAACTTTTGTCTTACCAGTGCCTTATCACTCTGTTCCACAAAAGAAAAAATTAACGGAACAAACATATCAGATAAATTACGTAGTTATCCAAAGAAAACAATTATTGTAAATTCCAAAAAATAAAAAATGCTTATATCACCATCAACCATCAAAGGAACCAGTTGATTTGGAATCATCACAGTGGTTCCTAGCATCAAAATGTAATGTTGAAATGCCAGAATAATTGCCTCCGCTACGACACAACATATTTATACATCAAAGAAGATTAGTTTGGGAACTTGTGCTACAAGAAAAGCTACTGTTAGAAGTACAATATTCCATAATAATTGATTGCACAACAAGGCATGATTGTAAAACTATGACAGGAAATTGTAAAAAGGATCTACATTCAAGCATGGTTCATGAAAAAAATTGTACTAGAAAAATGGTATAAACCTAGATGAAATGGAAAACCATCATATTCATGTTATGAACTCTACATGGTCTTCAACAAATAAATATTTTCCTAAGCCTATTTTAGGCCATTGGAAGAAAGCATACTGACTCTAAAAAAAGCATCGATTCAAGCACCGCTGAAAAAAAGAGCCCTATGCCAAAAAACAGAGTACAGAAAAATACTCTCTACTTACATAAGCATTTCTTTAGGTAAAAAGAGAAGGCAACAATGTAGAAGAGAAAATATCATCATTGTCTAAAGGAAAAGAAGATGCTTAGAAATCTTACGGTGGATTGGAGTCAATGCAATAATCCAGCCCATGTAGTTGTTTACCAATCATCAGAAAGGAATATAACCTACCACACTTTCGTTGCTGAGTATCAGAACAGCTCTAATGAAGTCAATGTTTATGAAACTCAAATTTCCTTTATAGTAAAAAACAATCAGCGATAGAAAGGTATTCTGGTTCCTCTATCTTCTGAAGTTAGTTCACATAAAGCAAATAGCATCAAAATTCTCATAGATATTAGAAGGCATGATACACCATGATCAAAACCCATCCAACCATACATATTGCCATACCATGCTACCTTTAGCAGTGAAACCAAAGCTATAGCACAGTGAACAATCAGTAACACCTCCACATTATTCCAACTGAATAAATAAACAATAACAATACTACAATTGAATAAAGCATCAACAAGAACAATAAACCTTGAATCCACCCATGCTACTCCAATTGAATAAAAGCATTAGAAATAACAATAAACCCTAAATCCATTCCATTATGGTTGGTTTATATGTCAATAAACCCTGGATCCATCCATCCCTTTATGGTTTATATGTCCCTTTGACTACTGTCAGTAGGAAGGATGCATTGGACACAACATTTGCTCACGCTCCCAAGTAAAACTCTATAGATATGAAAGCCAAACCATCAGAAGAAGACAATACCAAAGTGACTTAGGTGATCACACAGAGACAGAATACCTTTTGATGAGTTCAAGGCCTTTGCTGCCCATGACTAAGCAGTCCACCCTAAGATCTTCAACTGCATCACAGATTTTTTCCCTTCGATCACCCGAGTAAACCTTAGTTATAATAGTTGCCTATATAAAACATACATAATTTTTTAGTCTGGGTATGGTCATGAAGAAAAGTTCAGCTTCTGTCTCAAATCTCATTGAGGTCTGCATCCCTTTAACCTTTTGGCCCCTCTTCGGGTATTACAAATTCAAATGAATTGATGTTAGCTTGATGAAATATAAAAAATAAGATACATTCAAGTTTATATTTGCCATTTTATTTCTCCTGATAAGCACCTAACATTTCTTAACAAAATAACCAAGATTTTAGAAGGTTTGTTGACAGAATAACGTTTCTTGACAAAATGACCTAAATTCTATATGGTTTACTTCCTATTAGTGTGAGAACACGTGAAAATTGTTAGGAACTTTATGGCATTCCAGATGCCACTAGAAGTGATGTTTGTGTCCAAGCCCTGCCAGAAGGTCAAAAAATTTTGTGCACATTAACTGCAAAGATAAATATAGAAGAAACTCACGATGACCCTATTCAACAAGAACTAAAGAAGAATATTGATATGGGGATTCGTTAAATATTTCAATGGAAAAGGACAAATATAACATGGAGGAATGTGAAATAATAAACCAAACCAATCATGATAAAGGAATATAACCTGCCACACATCCGTTGTTGAGTATGAGAACAGCTCTAATGAAGTCAATGTTGATTAAACTCAAATTTCCTTTATAGTAAAAAGCAATCAGCTACAAAAAGGTATTTTGGTTCCTCCATCTTCTAAAGTTAGTTCACATGAAGCAAATAACATCAAAATTCTCATAGATATTAGAAGGCATGATACACCATGATCACAACCCAGCCAACCATACATACTGCCATTCCAGGCTACCTTTAGCAGTGAAACCAGAGCTATAGCACAGTGAACAATCAGTAAAACCTCCACATTATTCCAATTGAATAAATAAAAAATAACAATACTACAATTGAATAGAGCATGAGCAAGAACAATAAACCCTGAATCCACCCATGCTACTCCAATTGAATAAAAGCATCAGCAATAACAATAAACCCTAAATCCATTCCATTATGGTTGGTTTATATGTTAATAAACCCTGAATCCATCCATTCCTTTATGGTTTATATGTCCCTTTGACTACTATCACTGGGCAGGATGCATTGGACACAACATAATTGCTCATGCTCCCAAGTAAAACTCTATAGACATGAAAGCCAAACCATCACAAGAAGACAATACCAAAGTGAATTAGGTGATCACATAGAGACATAATACCTTTTAATGAGTCTGAGGCCTCTGCTGCCCATGACTAAGTAGTCCACCTTAAGATCTCCAAATGCATCACAGATTTTTTCCCTTGGATCACCCCAGTAAACCTTAGTTACAATAGCTGCCTATATAAAACATACATAATTTGTTAGTAAGGCTATGGTCATGAAGTAAAGTCCAGCTTCTGTCTCAAATCTCAGTGAGGTCTGCATCCCTTTAACCTTTTAGCCCCTCTTCAAGTATTACAAATTCAAATGAAGTGATGTTAGTTTGATGAATTATAAAAAATACGACACATTCAAGTTTATATCTGGCATTTTATTTCTCCTGATAAACACCTAACATTTCTTAACAAAATAACCAAGATTTTAGAATATTTGTTGATAGAATAACGTTTCCTCACAGAATGACCTAAATTATACGTGGTTTACTTCCTATTAGTGTGAGAACACATGAAAATTGTCAGGAACTTTATGGCATTCGAGATGTCACTAGAAGTGATGTTTGTGTCCAACACCTGGCAGAAGGTCAAACAAATTTGTTCACGTTAACTGCAAAAATAAAGATATAAGAAACTAATGATGACCCTATTCAACAAGAACTAAAGAAGAATATAGATATGGGAATTTGTTAAATATTTCAATGGGAAATGACAAATATAACATGGAGGAAATGTGAAATAATAAACCAAACCAATCATCAGAAAGGAATATAACCTGCCACACATCCGTTGCTGAGTATCAGAACAGCTCTAATGAAGTCCATGTCGATGAAACTAAAATTTCCTTTATAGTAAAAAGCAATCAGCTACAGAAAGGTGTTTGGTTCCTCCACCTTCTGAGAATTGAAGTGGGTAATTAAATGGGGAGATCCATTGCCACAGAGCAGAGAAAACTATTCATTAATCAACGTTACAAAGAATTTGATCATGGTAATTAGGTTCTGTGTATGAAAAACACATTTGGGAATAGTAAGATGTGATGGGCATTTCACAAGAAAAAATGTTTTGATAAAGGACTGGTGGGTTCTGACCAGGGCCAATAGGTGCTAGCAATATAAATGCTTGGTTTATGAGACATATTGCAAGTTGAGACATGGCAAGTTGTTGAGACATATTGCAGGTTGAGACATTTTTTTTGACATAAAGTACATCAAGTCTATAAGTGCAATTATGTATTCGCAGACAAAAATATCTATACTCATAATTAAAATTAACATGCGAGCACGTTACAAGAGAAGCTGTTAGTACCAGATCATGGGGAGCTTCTTAGGGCCTGAAAAACATTATAAGTGAGTATATAAATGAGTTAGATATATATAGAGAGAGATATTTGTGTGATCATGAATGATATGTACTGTAGTTGTATGTGCATGAAGATCAGTTGGGTGCTGAAGATCAGGGCATATATAATTTGTTACCACATTTGCATCTATAGGCCTCAGGGTAGTATTTAGTTGTTACAAGAGTTCCTGGGGGTATAGGCACACGAACAGGCTTGCATGGTGTGCATTTTCCACCTTTAGAGGTGCAACGAGGCAGGGAGGAGCATGGCCCACTCACATACCTCCTTCCTCCAATTCTATAATCCAAGGATCCATTTTCATGGCAATGCTGCTGCAAATCTAATGTTGCTTCCTGTAACCCATGAAAAAGGAAATATTATGTTATTGGATCAAAAAACAGTAATGTAGTGGTAGATAGAAGAGTTGAAGAGAATACAAAGTTAGGTTATACCTTAATATCTTTTGAAAAGTTCACTAGTCCTTTTTGTTTCAGACTGCAAGGGTTACAAGAGTTCCTGGGGGTACAGGCACATGAACAGGCTTGCATGGTGTGCATTTTCCACATTTAGAGGTGCAACGAGGTGGGGAGGAGCCCAACCCACTTAGATACCTCTATCCTCTAATTCTCTAATCCAAGGCTCCATTTTCATGGCATTGCGGCTGCAAATCTAATGTTGTTTCCTGTAACTCATGAAAAATGAAAAATTATGTTATTGGATCAAATCATAAATAAACAGTAATGTAGTGGAAGATAGAAGAGTTGAAGAGAATACGAAGTTAGGTTATACCTTAATATCTTTTGAAAAGTTCACCAATCATTTTTGTTTCAGATTTCAAGGGTTTGTGATTGACAGCTCTGTTAATGACCATGATTTCAACATTAGAAAAATCATGATTAGTCATCTGTAGTCTCTGACATTAATGATCTCTGGCTTAGTCATGATTTTTAAGTTAGTAGAAAAGGCTTTCAAAACAAGAAAAATACAACTGGAAAACTACCATTGATACATTGTTAGAAATTTAAATTGCTTTATAGATTCATGGATAATCATAAATTCATCTTAACCTAGATTTAAAATGAACTGTTGAAAGTTTTCTGTATAGATTATCATAAAGTCATCTTAACCCAGATTGAAAATGAATTAATGAAAGTTTTGGGTACAAAAATAAATGTTTCTGACTATCAAAACTTTTCACATGAAAAATTGAAGTGGGATTTAAATGGGGAGATCCATTGCCACAGAGCAGAGAAAACCATTCATTAATCAACATTACAAAGCAATTGATCATGGTAATTATGTTCTATGGATGAAAAACACATTTGGGAACAATAAGATGAAATGGGCATTTTGCAAGAAAAATTGTTCTAATAAAGGTCTGGTGGGTTCTGACCCGGGCCAATAGGTCCTGGCAATATAAATGCTAGGTTGTTGAGACATATTGCAGGTTGAGACATGACAGGTTGTTGAGACATTCTTTTTGAGATAAAGTACATCAAGACTATAAATGCAATTCTATTTTGAGAATTCTTAGTCTCATAAATCTTACATGGTCTCCATGGTTTTTAGTGGAAGTAAAGAAAAATATGGTATTCTGTTATTCTGAATAAGTCACAGAGGGACAATATATGCAAATGGGCAAAGGAGAAATACATGTGCCATGCCTGCAAAATACAGTCTACTGGACATTCAAAGCATACTCTGGATTGATTGGTTATCTTTTTATGTAAAGACAAGTGAATTGGTGAAAAATCTTACCAACATAGGATGATACACCAACGATGGCACAAGCAAGCAGAAACAATGTAGAGAAGACTAGTATAGCAAAGCAATAGAGAACTCTGAAACGGATCAGGAACTGCTGCTGCTGCCTTGAATTAAATCTCAGCTTCCTCGTCCTCATGATGATGATCCTTTGGTGCAGGATCAAATCCATCCACCACCACTTGATTGTTATAAATACACAGCTCAACTAATCTGAAAAAACAAAAAGCGTTAAGGGCCTGCAGTCTACAACGAATTTACAATGATTTTGTAACTACCGTCTCATGATCAGATAATTGTGTTGTTTTGAATCATCTAACACATAATCGTGGGGTTCACAATGATAACAGGTGGGCAAGATGGGAATTGATTTCAAAGGAAAATGCCTTACCGCGTAGCTATTGAGTTGTTTAATAATAAAAAATTAAATAAACACAAAATTTCCTGTAAATATATTTTTAAATTATTGTAAATTATTTTCTTAATACATTTAGATTTTTAAAATTAAAAGTTTATAATATTTTTTTCGAGTTTATATATTAATATTGGGTTTATATTTCTAAAATTTAATATATTAATCTTAGTGTTTATATTAGGTTTATTATGAATATAATATATATTTTTTAATACTAATAATAAAAATATAAATTAATTAATTAGTTAATTATGAATATTAATTAATTAATAATGATAATAATAGTAATTAATTAGTAATAAAAATAGTTATTGTTAAATGATTATCATAATAATCATTATTTAACAATAACTAATATATATTAATAATTAATTATTAATAAGTCAAAATTCAATAACTTCAAGTTAAATTAAAAAGAAATCCAATTTTGTAGAATCTAAATATTTTACTATTATAATCATATTATTTACTATTTAAGAAATTAAATTATTAAATTGTTTGAGAAAATAAAATTAAATAAACACAAAATTTCATGGAAAGATTCTTTAAGTTTCATAGACAATTTTTTCAAAATTTACTCAAAATTATTTTTAATAGATTTATAAACTTTTATAAATCAAATTTACACAAAATTTAAAGTTTATAATATTATTCCTAAGATTTTTAATATTAATATTATGGTTTATCATAATGTTTTTTTAATAAATAATAATAAGAATTAATTATCAATAAAAATAAAAATGAATGAATTATTTTTTTTTAACAATGTTGGTTACCAATTTTTCTATTCCAAAAAGAAAGAAGGAGCTTTCTCCCATTACATCAAAGCAAAATGGAGATAGTCTACCTGGAAGAGAAAAAGAGGGAAAACAATCCCTAAATTCTAGACGTTTCCTCCCTTCATTCTAAGATTTCCTGTAGCATTTTCATTATATATTCAGAGAAATCGTTTCAACAAAAATTAACATTTACAGAGCATAAGAAGCTTTTAGAAGCTTTTACATAGAAGTGTAAAGAGGATGGATAATGGAACTTCTAGAATTTATTGACTGAAGGCTCCCGCTGTGAGTGAAAACGATTCTTGCTACTTTAGTAGTTGGAGTTTTCTCCCATATGGTTGATTAGCAGACCCTTTAGATAGCTGAGAGTTTCTTCCATGTGCTTATACTTGTGTTTCAGAATTGCCATTTTTTTCGTCTAGTCATCCAACTGTCTCTTAAGAAATGAGTTCTTTAACATCAAATTTAAAATCCTTGATAGTCTCTCTAATCTAATCTATCATGGACTCGCTGGCTCTGCATAGTGCACAATTCTCACATCTTAGAACATTGGCCAAAGGATTCCATTCCATACTTACTATGAGATGATAGCAGACACTCCAAGAAAGAAAAATAGAGACAAGAGACAACTGAAAAGAGGAATGATGACAACCACTGAAAATACCTTTAACGGCAATCAACTCTGAATGGGAAGGACATAGAACTTCAAAGATTAAACTTTCTCTCCCCAATAATAAAGGAAATAACAAAGGAGCGATGCAGTATCTCAGGCATAACAGATGGTTGGAGAAGAGAAGCACAGTGAAAATAGAAAGGATGTTCACAATCATAGAGAGAACCCAAGCGAAGGATATGGATCCATGCCTACAACAACAGAGACTGGTGAGATGGGAATGGAGGGAAAAAATAGCAAGCACTAGGGTCAGAGACTCAACAACGAAGGAGGACTGAAACGATGCTCTACAAGAATTACAGTAAATGTAGATGAGGACGTTCAAAGAGAGGAGATAGATATATAACATCGTTGAAGGCCACTTCATAATAATGACCTTTAGTTGAACACGGGAAGAATAAGTAGCCATAATTTTCTTGGGATATGTATTCTGGCTATGTTGATTGTGCATGAATATTTTCCTGAGATTCTAATTTCTTGTTTTATGTGTTGATATGACTTTTGCTCGCCTTATTGCACTTGACCAAAAAACCATTCTCTGCATATGGCAGCTTGTTTTCCTATGGAATTTGTGTGTGTGCTATCTCATTAGCTATTCTGGATTATCCAATGGGATGAGATACTAGTATATTAGCTTTCTTATCTGCAGTACCATTATTTCCTCTCAAAATATGTTTGAATGTGACTTCTCCCTGATACTTCATATTTTTTTCCACCCTTTTTATTATTTGGCTCACAGCCTTCTTCCTGGGATTTTTCATCTCCACAATTGATTGTATAATAATGGTTGAGTCCCCCATGATTATTGGATTTTGCATACCTCATTGTCTTAGTATTACTATTCCCAATAGGAGACGATATGCTTCAGCTCTGTTATTACATATTTCCGCTAATCCCCATTCATATGTGATTGAATTTCTTCTTCCTGGATCAAAACTGAATCCTCGAGCACTAGCCTTACTTGGGTTAGATTTGGAAGCACCATCCATTAGTAGACATGGTCTTTCAAAAAATTTTGTCCATGACTTAAATTCCTCTTTTTTAAGTCTGACCTTCCAGTTGTTAGTGCTAATAGGAGTATTGCTGATGTTTAGTTTTTTGTGCTTGCTCAATGCGAACTCAATCCAAATTATTTCCTCATGTTGAATATGATTGAATTCTATTGGTTTAGCTTTTTTGGAGGTGATAAATTCTATTTTAAAACTCCAAGTTTTTTCCAAAACCATACTTATGCTTGGAGGACGATCTTTGAAAATCCTCTGATTTCTAACCAACCAAATTTGCGAACACATGAAAGTGGGAAAACTAATCCAATATCTTTTAATTGTTTCCTTGTTTTTAAGAGTATATGGATAATTTTTGTTCCAGGTTGAGAGAAGGTCATTAATGGGTAGATTTAGCTGAGTTCTAACCTCGGGGGGGCTTGTTAACAATTTCCAACAATATTTTGCGAAAGCACACTCCACAAAGAGATGTTGGATACTTTCTTCACTTTTCTGACAGATGGCACAATTAGAAGACCCACGTAACCTTTCTTCTTGAGATTGCCTACTGTTAGAAATTTTCTTTGAGGAGAGTCTAGATGAACACTTTGATTTTTGGAAGGGTTTCAATTTTCCATGCATTCCTCCAAAAATCCCAATCTCTTTTTTCTTGCTGAGATTTTATAGTGGCATATCCCAATTTTACTGAGTATTCCCCACCGTCCATATCCCACCTGCGAGAGTCTTTTGTGTCTTGACTCAGAGGTGATTCTCCCTTAAGAAGAGTAATTAAGAACATCCATTGAGGAACCAAGCTTTTGGGGAGGTTGAGAATTCTCCAATGAGCCCAATCCCCATCAATCCAATGAAAGATATCTTCCAGAGTGTTGATTCCTTTTCCTTTCATCCACCTTCTCAATTCATGGAGATTTTCTTGACATCCTATAGGCAAACTTCCCATTATACTATCCTCCCAAATGTTAACGCTTTTTCCATTCCTAGGGGACTTGGAAGAATTTTCTTTGATGAGGGGAAAAGACATTTTAATCAGGCTCCATATCTGAGAGTGGGGCCTTATTGGGGAACCCTTCTTAGGTAGGAATATTCTATGATGGTTCATGTATTTTTCTTGCAAAATTTTCTTCCACCAGCTACTCTCTCCATTAATAAATATCCATATTATTTTTGCTCTCAGCGCCAATTTTATAATCTCGGGATGACTTATAGCTAGTCCTCGTTTCTCATATGGTTAAGTTACTTGGTCCCATTTTACCAAACTAAGCTTCTGTGTTTCTACTTTTCCTCCTCGACATAGGCACCCCTTGATAACAAGTTATATCTGTTTATGAATTCTTACTGGAGCTAATATTGCTCCAAAATGGTATATTGGTAGAGCTGTGAACAATTATTTGATTAAGACCACCCTTCCTGCCAAGTTGAGCCAATTCATTCCCCAACTTTGCAATTTTTTTTTTCATTTTCTCTATTTATTTGTTCCATATCTTATTCTTCAGATTTTATTTGGAAATTGGAGGACCGAGATAATGGAAGTGGCTCCATTATTCTTGAAAAGGAATTTCCAGAATTTGGGATATTTTTTGGAGAGAGTGAAGAGGGGTGTTCCACCCATACATTCTGCATTTTTTGTTATTTAGAAAACCTCCTGAGGCTTCCACAAGGCTACTGAGAACTATTTTTATTCCTCTTTCTATAATGCATGAGGCCCCTCCTGTAATGAAAGTATCATCTGCAAATAGAGAATGGTTAATGCCTTTATTTTCTGGGAGATTGTGAGTCTTGTAATAGACCAATTTTGTCTACTATTCTCTAGATTTCAGCTCAATTAGTCTACCATGATGATATATAGGAAAGGGGAGAGGGGTCAGCCTTGTCGAAGCCCCATAGAGCTTTGGAAAAAATTGCTTGGTCTTCCATTCACCAAGGGAGCTATCCATGGACCATCAATACATGCTTTAATTATGTCTATTGCCTTTTTAGATAATCCAAATTTTTTTAGGAAATCCAAGAGTAAAGCAAGATTGAACCTATCAAAAGCATTTACCATATCCAAGTTTACAATCAATCCTTTTTTCCTTCTTCTGAAGGCTAGCATGCAATGCTTCCTGGACTATTATGAAATTGTTGAGTATTTGTCACCTAGGAACAATTCCACCTTGATTTTCTTAGATTATTTTTGGAAGAATTCCTTTTGTTCTGTTTCCCAATATATTTGTAATGATTTTGTAGGAGGATTTATAGAAAGAAATAGGCCCAAACCTGTCGAATTCATTTTCTTTCGACTCTTTTGGAACAAGGAAAATAAAGGAAGAGTTTGTGAATCCTCCTATATTGTGTTTTCCAAAAACATTTCTTATCATTCTTATCAGATATTTTTTAATGATGTTCCAGTTATTTCTATAGAAAGAAATAGGAAATCCATCAGGACCAAGGGCCTTATCCAGGTGTAAATCCCACACAACTGCAAAAATTTCCTTTTTCTTCCACTTCTTTAGTGAATTCATTGTTTTCTCCATCACTATTTTTTTTTGGAATATGATACAAAAATTCTTTATACTCATTATTCGTTATTGTGGCTGTTAGCATATTTTTATAATAGCTAAAAGACTCCTTCTTTATTTCCTCTTTCCATTTTACTTATTTGTCTTAATTATCCTTTATAATGTCCATTTGATTTTGAATTCTCCTTATCCTTGCAACATTGTGGAAGAAAGTTGTGTTCTTGTCTCCTGCTTTAAGCCATAGGCTTAGAGATTTCAATTTCCACTCCTCTTCTTTCCTTCTAATTTGTTTCTACAATTCTAAATATGCCTTCTTTTCCTGCCATATACTTTCTTGTGACTCCTCTTACTGTTCTTTTTCCACTTGAATTCTCTCTATTTATTTTGTTATTTCCATATTCCTTTTTTGAGTTTCTAATTGTCTATTCTTTGCCCAATATTTCAGCTCTTTCTAAAGATATTTTAATTTTGATTCTGAGGCATCGCTTGCAGAGCCAATAATTTTATTTGCCCACACATCTATAATAATATTTTTTACTTCTTCACTATCATTCCAAATAGAGGTGTATCTGAATGGAGCTAAGCCTAAATTTCCCATCATCCCTAGAGATGAAACCACCATTTTATGATTCAATGATTTGTTGTCGATGACTTTTGATTTTATATTGTTGGAGGTGGTGGCGATTTTGTCCTGAATTAAAATTATATCCAGCCTTTCCTTTATATTATTTTTTCCAATCCTTTTTTTGCTCTATGTATACTTCCCATTACATGGAGTCGTATCCATTAAGCTACTTGTTTCCATTATTTTTTCTACAATTTCCCTTGACGAATCAACATGATATTTCTCCCCAAACATCTTCTTAGCATTCAAAATGAGGTTGAAGTCTCGTCCTATAATTATGTCATTATTTTGGACCTGCAAGAACTAATTTTTTAAGGTAGTCCAACAAGCTTCCTTATCTCTATAATTGTTAGGGGCATAAACATTAATGATGTAGTATAGCTCTTTTTTATTTTTGTTTTTCAAGTCTGTTTTTATCCAGTGCGACTCTTTTTTTTTTTTTCTGAGCCAACTCCGAATTCTTTGTTTTCCATAATGTACATATTCCTCCTAAAGCTTCAACCATTGGAATTGGTGTTCCTTCATAGCTTATTATTTTTTAGGTCATCCTTTGCATTTCCTTTTCACTTATTTTTGTCTCCCAGATCATAAAAATATCAGTTTTCTCCAATGTTGTTAAGTCTTTCATTGCATTAATTTTGGCATGCTTCCCATTCCTCTACAATTCCAGGAGACTATATTCATTATCACTTTGAGTTGTGGGAAAAGTGACCTTTCCCTATAGTGGGATGTACATTTTTTTCCTTGGTCTTTTCTAAGAAAGTGTCTAGAGGTTTCTGGGTGCCCACAGCCATTTCCTTTGCCACAACTTCATCTTTGATTTCTTTGTTGGATTTCCTTCTAGCCCTTTTTGGGTGGTCAATGGATGAGAGAAGGTATTTAGATAAAGTTCGAGTGATTATTCAGTCAAAAGAACAAGGAGGACGGCTATGAGAGAGAATTAGAGAGGAAGGCGAGGGAATAGAAGGGAAGGGAAGGAGAGGAGGGGAGGAAGGAGGGGAGGAGGGAAGGTTATGTTTGTCAAGAGGACCAAAGGGGTTAGAAGCCAAAAGAGCTATGGAAAGGGGAGGGGGGATTAATGAAGACGCGGGAGAGGGAATAGATTTAGAGGGAACATTAATAGAAGAGACGAGGAGGGCGGGTGAAGAGGGAGATTCAAAGGAAGAAGGGAGGCATAAGGGGGATGGGAGGAGGATTTATTAACTATTTCTTTTTCTTGACTTACTCCCATTTTGGGTACTGGATTTACGTTTCTCCAATTTCTTGTTTTTTAGGACATGTATTAGAAAAATGACCATAGTCATGACATACATTTCATTTGAATGGGATTTGTTCATAGTCTAGCTATTGAATATGAACCCAGCTATCTACTTTCATCTTGACTTCTTCCTGTAGTCCTTTCCCAAAATCGACTTCCACACATATTCTTACACATGCATGCATATTTTCCTTTGGCTTGCTTCTCTCGATGTGTTTTCCAACTACGTTTCCTATTGCTTTAACATAATCATCTCCCCAGTAGTGCAAAGGAATATGGGGAAGCCTCACCCAAACAGGTACTACATTCAGCACATCCAACTCTAGATCAAAGTTTGGAGTCCATCTACTAAGATATAGCCCTCTTGAATCTATGAAATACGGGCCATTTCTAAAAATTAGATCTTTCTCCTATTTTGTTTCGAAATGGAATGTGAAGTATCTTCTTCCACATATCCTTATTGAGATTTTTCCTTTGATGGAGGAGGCCCAATTTATTTCCACCCATTTTAGAACAGAACGGGGTGAAGGCCAAAGGTCAGTGAACTGTCCAACCAGTCGGTTCTCAGAGAGAGAAAGAGAAGCACAATGAGGAAGGGTAGGAGGAAGAATGATTTTAGAAATTCCATTTATTTTCTTCACGAACTTTGATATTGAAGGCCTAGGTCAAGAGGGGCCAAGTGAGGAGAGAAAAGAGGCAAATGCTTGTGCATTTTCACCTTGTTGTGAGATTTTTTTAGAGAGAGAGGCTGGGATCAGATTGCCATCATGGGGAGGCTCCAAATGAGACATTGAGAGCCCTGATGCACGGCTACTATCCCCGAGAGTAGGAGGCCCTAGAAGCCAAGGGAAAGGGGGCGCTCAGAATTAAATAAAAGAAAATCAAAGTGGGAGTTGTGTGGCAAAAATTCCTTCTCTTATAGAATCAAAACCGAATTAATTATTTATTATTAATATTAAATAATTTTTAATGATATAAAATTTAATGCGTAATAAGAATAACAATATTTATTAATAATACTAGCAATTTTATATAACAATAATAGTAGTAATTAATTAGTAATAACATTAATTATTTTAAGATGATTATAATAATCATGATGATGATGATGATGATTAACATCCAATAATACCAATGTTATCTATCAGACCTAAAAAAAGAGAGTGTAATTGTCATTCTTCAAAATCTTGTTTCTGTGATCAAGTAGTAGGGAAAGAAGTGTTCCAAGGTTGCTATAGTTAGGCTGGCTTAATAAGTTAAGAAGATTCGAGGTGTGTTTGATGATAGGGAATTGAGAGCGGATGTGGGCAAGGTCAAGGAAGTCTAAAAGGAAGTACTTTTCACCTTCCACCTTCTTAGTATCACAAATATGGAAAATTCTATCATCCTAGGGAGTCTTGGGGGTAGACCATCACTCATTCCAACTCTGAAGCTCATGAGATTAAGTTCTAATCCTAGTGATGTTCATTTTATTCTTAGTGCTAGTCAACATAGAGAGATAATTACGGTTATAAAGGTTGGGGTTGATCACCTCCTTATAGTACCTTAGCTTCCTTTTATTCTCCATCTCCTTAAAATCCCACATCTTCTTGCTAAAATTGGAGGTAATAGTATCTTTGATACTGTCCTTGCTTCCCATGATGATCTCCTCCCTAATTCCCCAAAGGCTGAGTCAATACAGAGCATCCTAATGCCACCTGCGCTTGGGGCACAGGTAGGGGTTTTGACTAAACTTAGAAGCATTTTTGGGGGTCCTCTTGGATTCCATATTGTGAAGCTTCTTCTTATACATTAGATATGTAAACATAGCCGCACTTTCAATGGGGGACATGCCAACTTCGATCAAGAGGATAGGATATAGAGTATTTCCCTTGATATTGAGGTTGTAAGTTATGATTTTCTTTTGGATAATCTCGATATTTCTCCACAACTCCCTAGATGTACTTCACCCCCAAACTTCAGATATGTATAAGATAACAGTGTTGACGAATGTCTCAAAGAGGAACTTTTTTTTACTTGAAATGTAAAGAGAAACTCACTTACAATTGTTTTCAAGCTCATAATAACCTTTCAAACCTCCAATAATTATTTTCTCTATGTTATAATTCTAGTTGAGTTGATGAGGAAAGTTAATACCCAAATATTTATAAGAATAAACCTACTCAAGGCACTGGTTATCATAGACGAAACTACCATGGGTTATTATTTTGCACTATCCTTTAGCTGACTCGATTTTTTAGCATGTCTCCTCCTCCTAGCATTTGGAACAATCACCCCCATGAGGTTTGATCCTAGGTCGCCTTGCTGATGAGGTCCATCCTTTAATATTAATAATATTATCTTAAATAATATTATTTTTTAAATAATAATAATATAATAATGAGAATATTAATTATATCATAAATAATATAATTTTTTA
>APFE031619659.1:69923-106513 GCA_000404065.3 Pinus taeda | reverse complement strand
ATATAGACATATATCAACTACATTTATTGTGCTAGTACTTATTAGATGAAAAATTGTTCATATAATAGCTTTTACTTTGTTAGTGGGTAACATAATGGTAAAATAAAACTTTGATTGGGAAGGAAATACAATATAATATAATATATATTAGAATTAATATTAGATAAAAAACTATTCATGTAATAGCTTTTACTTTGTTAGTAGGTAACATGATGGTAACATAAAACTCTGATTAGGAAGAAAACACAATATAATATAGTATATATTACAATTGATATTAGTTACATGTTTAAGGTTGACTCCTTAATTTCATAAGAATATTTTTATATTATTATTTATTATCCAATAACTTTATGCTCAAAATACGGGAGACTCAAATCAAATATTTTGAGATATTACCTGACCATTTCATGAACTACGCTACCTCGCCTTACTTCTCATTATGCTGA
This sequence comes from Pinus taeda, assembly GCA_000404065.3. Taxonomy (NCBI): domain Eukaryota; kingdom Viridiplantae; phylum Streptophyta; class Pinopsida; order Pinales; family Pinaceae; genus Pinus; species Pinus taeda. The sequence continues at coordinate 106,064 of APFE031619659.1, read as the reverse complement.
ATCCTAGGGCTACCTTGGAGAATAGAGAACTTGGTTAGAATTTGTGTGTCCACATAAGAGCTAACTTACTCTCTCACCACCTTACATTTTTTAATGACCTCACCAAACACGGAATGTGTGATTTTAGAATCTTATATCATTTCATGTTTTGTATTTGAGTGTCGCATTTCATGTTGTTCGAGTGTTGTGTGTACGATACTTAAAGGGTAATTAGAGTTTATGATTTAGGAAAGGATGGTATTTTAAGATTAGAAATATTTGTTGTTGGGATATGTAATTATTGAATTTTATAATAACATGATTTTTAATAGTTTTATGGAGAGTGTTTATAATAATTTGTTTTATTTGGTAATTATATATCACGAATAAAAATAATTTTCAATGTTCTAGGCTATATATTAAGAAAAACATATATAATCAATTTAATTTAGGTGTAGTATAATGTTGAAATTAATTAGATAAGATAGAAAATTTGTAGTTATGATGATTTTAAATGTAAAGTAGATTATTTTAAGTTTTGAGGTTGAATTGATATATTTATTTTTTTTCTAAGTAAAGTTAATCTATTAATATGTAACAAAATATGATTACAATGAGGCATAGGCCTCAGCACTGTTGGACATTGTCTATCAGAAAATAACTTGACTGCCTCATCCATGGGGAAACTAGTCCGCAAAGGCAAAAAATACCTAGATATGGGATATCAGTCTTTAAAATAGGAAATAAGAAAACAATAGAAGTTCCAACAGAACAATCATAACAGAAAAGAGTTAGTCAGCAAAGGAGACCTCAGTTAGCATATGTGTCACACCTAGTTGCCACGCGTCATCAATTGAGCTCGTCGGCGGCGACATCCTCTTTGATGAGGCACACATACTCATACTAGTCATCCTCCTCCTCTCACACACTGTTGTGTGGCCCACGAGCAGTTTGGATGCCACCAGAGTTGCCAGCAGCTGCATGCGGTCCTAATGTGTCAACCATGCTGCCACCAGGTGGTTGCGTGTCTCTAGAACTTCCTCCCACTACATGTTGACTACCACCCAGATCCTTGCCATGCAGAGTACCCATTTCCTCATCCATCATTTTCTTTCGAGAATCCCGTCCATCCCTGAGCTTGCATGCCTCCTATTGCTGCAGTCTAGTACTTCTCGACGGGGCATCTTGCGACTCATTTTCTTCAATGAAAATGATGGTAATGGTGGCAGTAATGACTGGTTTATTGAGGGTGTTGTGGAAGCGAAATTGGGTCGAGTGGGGAGTTGGCTGAGGGGGCAATGTGAAGTTGGCAGTGTGGACCGTGACATCTCTTCAGCAAACTCCTAGAAACTGTGCGCGTCCCCGTCTGCTATGGGTATTAGGATACCTACCAGAGACAGAGCTATGGGGGTAAGAAATTTCAGCGGAAGGGGAGGGGGAGGTGGGGTCAGGGCTTAGTGTCGCTGGATGACAGATGCTACCACCACAATTTCCACCTCTGCGGCTTCTCATGTGATGACAAATGCGAGCCATGGTAGAATGCCAAGCTGAGTTTTCAATGGGAGAGAAGACTAAGGAATTAAGCAGAGGATGAACAAGGAAAGGCTGGCCAGAAGTCAAATTGCAAAGCCTGGATTGAATATAGTGATGCCCATTGCCAAGGCGAACACAACTCACTAACTAGCAATGACTCCGAGTGACAATGCCAGAACAAGGTTGAGCAGCTTGGGGCGGACAATTGCAATGGAGCACGGGGGAAGGGTCAGTAGTATGGCGAGGGGAGTCCATATTTATTCACATAATGGGAAGTTCTTGGCGAGAGCACCCATTAAATGCTACTTGCAAGCGGCCATGAACTCGGCTCAAGCTGGCGTGGGAAGGAATGGAGACAACCATGTGGCTCATCCTCTCGCCGCCTACCTGTCTAATCCTCATTAATGTCTTGATTGTCACCCACATCTCGGTAGGTCGAATTAATATTTAGTTAAAAATAGAAATATATATATATATATATATATATAATGATAATTTGAACTACATAAAATTTATTTCAAAAATTTAACTGTAAACTAATAAAATTTTTAGATCTACATTTTATTTTTATTATCAATAAAATTTATTATTTATAATATTATATAATGGATATCATGGTATCAAATCTTAATTTCATTGATTCTATCTTTTTAATTGGAATTATAAATTTATAAAATTAGAAAATTTATAAAATTAAAGACTATATACATAAAAGCAACCAAAATAATAAAATGAATAAAAAGTATTTTTTTCCAACTCTCAATTAAATGAAAATAATACGCTATAAAAAGAAATTATTCAAAATAAAAGAAACATTAACAATCGAGAAAAGTAAGAAAAGAAAATTTTATTCAAATTAAACAAAAACCATTAGCAATCACTTCATGTATAAAAGTCTTGTAATCTAATCCTTAAATATAAGGAATTTGGTCCTTATAAGTTGTGTAGTCCAATGCCAAAAAGATATATGCGATTTCTTCGATTAAAAAAAATCAATACACATACCAAAATAATTTAATTAAAACACAGTAGCAGTCAATACCATCAATAAAGGTACGAGAACGAAGATCTCTCAACGCACGAAGATCGAAATGTCAAACCTACTCTCAACGCACAAAGATGAAGCACATCTTATCAAATCGTCAACTATAGCCTGACAGGAACGCAGCTTTGGTCGCGGCGTTGGAGGGGTTGGAGTGAGGAGAACTCGCTTGCATTCCCCAGGCCAACAAACCAGGGCCTAACCTGCTCCACCCTGCAAACACTTTAGTATAGGCAAATTTAGGGCTACGGAAATTTATAAAGTTTGGGCTATTTAGACCATAAAAAAGTTTCAAAATCCTTGAGGGTGGTCCAAATGGTGAAATTCACAAAGTTTGGACTATTTAGATAATAATAAAAAACGTTTCAAGAGCATTGATGGGTGGTTTAAATGATTGAAAGGCTTTGCTAAGTTTTTGGTTCTCTATAGTTTGGACAATTTAGATAATAATAAATAAAATTTCAAAAGTATTGATGGGTGGGTTAAATGGTTGAAAGGCTTTGCTAATTTTTTGGTTCTTTATTATTAGTCATGAAAGGTCTATTAGGGTTATGAGTTGGCTTAGCTTTTGATGGGTGGTCCAAATGGTTGAAAATTATTGTAAATTAGATAATAATAAATAAAATCTCAAAAGTATTGATGGGTGGGTTAAATGGTTGAAAGGCTTTGCTAATTTTCTGGTTCTTTATCATTAGCCATGGGTTCAATTTTCTTTTAGGTCTATCAGGGTTATGAGTTGGCTTAGCTTTTGATGGGTGGTCCAAGTGGTTGAAAATTACTGTAAAGTTTTGGTTACTTTATTATTAGTCACCCTTTCAAATTTTTTGTTACTTTATTATTAGCCACCTTTTCAATTTTCTTTTAGATTCATCAGGATAAGGTTCTATCATTAAGTTGGCTGGGCCTCATAAGAGTTCCACTCCATTATTGAGTTACATAAGTTTCCTAAAAGGAAAAGAAAAAGAAAAAGAAAAAGAAAAAGCTCATATATTTTAATTTTTCTTTTTGGGACCATATGAATCATTCATTGGCTTCAACAATTTGAATATATGTGAGATTGAAACTGAAAAATTTTCACTATAATATTAAAAGTACATTTTAAAAAACTATCACATTAAAAACTGTCACATTAACATTAAAACTACATCAAGCTAAAATCACACTAAAAATTTATTTAAACTAAATATACCATAAATTTATGAATTTAAAAACTGGAACTCCGGGAGAAAACTGCTCATGACTTATAACATTCCCACGCAAGCGCTTTACTTGTAAAGTTGTATGCCTTCCTACTCGTGCTTAATGCTATTTATATTTATCGAGGAAGAATCCCCACAGCAATTCTCACATCATTGAAAATAAAATTGTGACTTGCAATTTTTAAAAACGATGCTTATGTGTACCAGGACAGAATTACCTGAACAGATACCATTTCGTACCTTTATATACGAAAAGGTACCTTCTCAGAAAAGTGATGATACAAGTTATACTACTGGATGTAAAGGACAGCCAGCGGAAATTAAAAGGAAACATCCATCAAAGCATTCTTAAACCCACCAGTGAGTAGCATTTGCAAACTAAATCAAATTCTATGCAATAAATTCTGGTACCATAAACCCTAGACATTTGTAAAACTGTGGAGTTTGACATTAAAAACTCTGAGCCATTAAAATTTTAGAATAGAATTGCTTTTTTTATAGGGAAAATAGATTTAGCATTATCAAAAACCCCAGGCCACCAAAATTTTGGAGTTTGATATAAAAATATTTGGCCACCTAAATCTTAGAACTTCCTAGTTTTACTTTTAATAATGTAAATAAATTTAGTACCATCAAAAAAAATATTTAGCCACCTAAATCTTAGAACTTCCTAATTTTAATCAAAATGTAAATAAATTTAGTACCATCAAAAACCCCCTGGGCCACAAAAATGTTGCAACTTAGATGTAAAAACTATGGACCACCAAAATTTTAGAGCTTGACAACTGTAATCTACAAAATCTTCTGCCTAATTTTACCAGAAACCTAATCAGACTGCGGCATAAACAAAACCAAACCAGATGAACCTAACCCAGTGGAATAACATAATCTTTCGTAAAAATCGATGCGGATCTGTGTCTTTTCACCCTACTGTACTCGAATATTTACCCAGCCTTTGTGATTTTTTAATGCTACCATCTCGTCTTTTGTTCTATATTCCAATAGGTGAGAATATACGTGCAGGCACCCGCAGATATCACCTTCCCGAAACCCTGTAACGAATGAAGTAAAATTTGAAATGACACAAGGGCTATAAGTATGCACCCCACACTCTAGTATCTTCAACCCTCGTTTTTTGCTTCTTTTAATCATCCCGAAAATACAGAGTTTCGCGTTTCGAGAACAGAGAGACGATGGATAACTTTGTACGTCTAGGGGTTGGCATTCTAGGTTCGTGAACGCTACCATACCCCGCAACATAATGTTCGCTTTCTTTTCTCTGTTATTATAAATGTCAAAGTTTTCTAGTTGGACTGGAACCATAGATTGAATGTTTCGATTCTAGTTCCTGTTAAACTGTAGCTGAACTATATAGTAACGTCAGCGTCTGGTTTATCTTACATGACTCTACAGGTAGTGCCATTGCTCTTCTTATGTATGGATCACCTATGTAAGTATAATAGTATCGCCGCATAACCCATGTTATTAATTTCTGATATTATTTTAGTGTAATCGCCCTGAATAATACTAGGTTTAAGAGAGTTATTCAAATGAGAATTGCAGAGAGGTTCTTGGTATTAATAAACGATGATAATATTTTAATGTGTAGTAGTTGTTACCGCATAACCCATATTATTAATTTCTGATATTATTTTAGTGTAATCGCCCTGAATAGTACTAGTTTTAAGCGAGTTATTCAAATGAGAAATGCAGAGGGGTTCTTAGTATTAATAAACGATGATAATATTTTAACCCTGAACCGAAGTACATTCATGAAGGTGATCCAAATGAGAAATACGGAGAGTTTTTCAGGCTTTCCATATGCAATAGCGTTGTACAACTGCATTCTGTACACGTGGTATGGATCGCCTCCCATCAGCAATGGGTGGGATAACATTGTTGTTATGGTTGTCAATGCTGTTGGCATCCTGCTTGAGTGCTGCTTTATTTGCATTTATCTCACTTTCGCTCCACCTAAACCCAAGGTATTATCTTGTCATATTTATTTGCTGCAAATAATTTTGAAGAGTGCCGCGGTTCGTGATGGCCTATTTTTGTCAATCAACATTGACATAGATCCTTGGAATCATTTGGCAGTTCATAATCAGTTAATGTTCAATGAATATTTCTGGCAGAGGAAAATGGTAGGAATGGTTATAGGCGTGCTTATGGTGTTTGGAACTATTGCAATAACTTCCTTTTTGGCCGTCCATGATCACAACAGAAGGAAGGCCGTTGTAGGAACTGCAGGAATAGTGGCAACTGTCATTCTCTACGCTTCTCCACTATCTGTAGTTGTCAGCTTTATACTGCATTAGCTCTTTATAATGGCTCATCCATCGTTTAGATTCAGTTATTGTTACCTGAACAAAATTGCATTTATTGTTAATATTTCTTATCGAGTTTATTAGATTGCAGAGAACGGTAATTCAAACCAATAGCGTGGAATTCATGCCCAGCTTCTATTTCTGCTTCTTCGCTTTCCTCGGAAGTGTGCTGTGGATGGTATATGGCGCTCCTAGCAAGGATATCCTCATCATGGTAACGTTATTACTTTAATTCTCTGAAGTATATACTCCAAATTTGGAGTATATTGTTTCTTGTTCTCACTCACATAATTGATGCAGGAGCATTTAGCCCAAAGGGAAATTATTGTAAATAGCAAAAATAGGGGGTCATGATTTTTTGAATTAGTTTCCTAAGTTTCAAGTCAATTTAATATTTAGGCTTTTAAGTGTGATTTAATTAGATATTTTCAAAATAAATAAATGAAACTATGGAGAGCTTTTAGGCATAAAAGGAATGGATGTGGATCATTAAGTGATAAGGAGGCTTTTCTATTTTAAAACAGGGAAAAGATGGAATAAAGACTCAAAAAGTTTTTTGTCATATGTATGCATTGCATTTAGAGCTTTAGAGCTTTTATTTGACTGATTTTAGGATTTTTGTTGAGAAGTTGAACCCATTGAACTTAGATTAGATCATTCTAAATTTTATAAATTATCAAGCCTAAAGAACATTGATAAATTTTATAAATTATCAAGCCTAAAGAACATTGAAAATCAGAGTGAGAGAGTGAAAAAGTGTGAGATTGAGAGTAGGCTTGAGCAGTAATGCTGTAAGCCTTCAACAAGTTGTAATGGCCACTACTATTGAATATCTGGCCATGAAGAAAGTTTCTAAGTATTTTTAATGTTAAGGTGAAAATTGATTTCAGAAATTATATGGTTCTATTTATGGAGTAGTGTATATTTTTCTATAACTGAGTTTTGTATTTTTGAGGGGTTGATTAAATGCAGATAACAATCTAGCCAAGAGAATTTGTATTGTTGAGGCACTGATTAAATGCAGATAACAATCTCGCCAAAAGCTCCAAACAAAATACGATGGTCAAATAAAACTTGTGGCAAATAGAAGCAAATTTGGTCAGGAATGGAAGGCTTTAACGCTATTGTAGTAAAAACATACAAGATTGAAGTGCTACTAAGGAATTAATTTGTGTTGTGTTGAATTACAAGTGTTAACTCATAACAGTATTGTAGTAAAAACATACAAGATTGAAGGGCTACTAAGGAATTAATTTGTGTTGTGTTGAATTACAGAGAAATCTCATGAATAGCATTTTTTATATGAAATGAAGTTATAGCCTTAAATGCTGAGCAACAGTAGATTCGAACTTGAAAATAGTGAAGGTGGGTTATGAATTTGCATAAGTATTCAATGGAAGATTCCTTATTGAGTTGAATGAAGTTTGCAATCAAGGTTCGAGGACATGTTATTTTGTGGGGATCAATGTTATAGAAATGTTTGCGTGGAGGCTTCATATAAACTTCATCAAATAGTCTTAAAAGTTATTTCTCTAAGTTGTTTTGGATACATGTGTATGGTAGAGACCAAGAAATAAAAATAGTGATTGGTTAAAATCCTTTATGGGGCTTTTGTAAAGGTCTCTAATGCATTGAACTGTTTAATGTTAACTAATGAAAATGTGCATAAAAAAATCAAGCTTTGATTGAATGGTGTTTGAGTCTAATATTTTGATAAGTCTCAATTCATGAGAAGCTTTCGCATGGAGTATTGGAAATTACCGTGAAATTGAAACTGATTTGAGTCGCATGCTTTTATATGTATGAGTGAAAAAAGATCCTGGTTATATGCAGGCGTACCCTGCATCAATAATCAGCCACAGCTGAATTTTGCAGGCACCAAACTTTGTCGGTGTGCCATTAGGGTTGGCTCAGATGGTTTTATTCTGTGTTTATAGAGTCAAAAGGAGCCAACGCTTTGAAAATGAAAAGATAGATGGAGGCAAACAACGCGACTTTATGAAAGAGAGGAGCGACGTCGAGAAACCAGAGTGCCCCTTGGATGACGAAGATATCGAAATGCAGTTGAATGTATGACTTGGCTGAGGCCGACCAAACGCTTTATCCTCTGCCATAAAATTTGCATCGTATTTTCTTTATTTTACACACTTGGTAGTATGGAGCCATATCGAATTACGACTGGGGCTTTGAGTCAGTGAATGATACCGAAGTGTGCTAAGTTCATGCAAAATTCTGTAGACTCTATGATTTATCAAAACAGTCCTGTTTCCATATATGTAATTCAGCGATGTCCGTAAATCCTGTGATATTTATATAGAAGAATGTAAAATTTAAATCCATTATCATAGAAATTTAATTAAATTTTGAACAAGCGAAGCAGAAAACTTTTGGGGTATCTATATATGTAAAGCGAAAGCAACTTCACTGCAACTCTCAGCTCCGAATGTGATGCACGCCCAAACTCGATTTTCAAATGCAATAGTCTATAACGCGATTTTTTGAAAGTTTTTCCGGCGGATTTTTTCAGTCTAAATCCGGCAGCAATTCATTGGAATCCCAAGTTTAATAGCTAGTTTCTGCACAATCAATGGCTCCCAGGGGTTTTCCAGGGCGCTGAATCCAAATATGCAGTTAAAAAACCATTTTAACAGCGAAAAATCGAGATTTAACCTCATTTCTTCTGCCGGATTCCGTCACCGGAATCTCCAAAAAGTCACATTATAGACAACTCCTTTTCAAATAAATTGCTGACAAATGCATGACAGAATATGACTGAAATATGCCACACAGAATAATGGAAATCGTAAAACAATAGGCTTGATGTAACAGATGCAAAAGGACAAATGCCCTTCGCTATAGAACTCAAATAAATTATTACAATACTACATTAATAAATTATTACACTACTACATTAACGGTATTTTTTTTAATTTTAAATAAATATCAATTGATTTTTTTTAAATATAAACTTTAAGACAAAAATTTGTTAAGACAAAAATATTTTAAGACAAAAGTAGTTTGAGACAAAAATATTTTAAGTAAAAACTTTATATTTAAGACAAAAATAATTTAAGACTAAAATATTTTGAGACAAAACTTTATATCTAAGACAAAAGTAGTTTGAAAAAAAAAATTGAAGGACAAAACTTTATATTTAAAACATAAATAGTTTAAGACAAAATTATTGTAAGACAAAAACAATTTAAGACAAAATTATTTTAAGGAAAAACTTTATATTTAAGAAAAATGGATTTTGAGACAAAACTATTTTAAGACAAAACTTTATATTTAATACAATGACCACTTTAGATCAAACCTATGTTTAATACGATATTTCACTTCGGATGAAAATGGAGGGCATCACTGAGTTTCAGGGTGATCTGTGTGCGCGTTCTGAACTAGAGCTCCCGCAGCCCTGCTTCATCAGCGCCTGCGGCCCTCCGCAGGCCCCCTTCCCAATCCTTCCCGGCATCCCCGTAATCGGGCTCTCCCTCCCTCCTCCGGCTAGTGCTCATGCTCGCACAGCGTCCGCGTCTGGGTTTTGAGATTGCAGAGGAGCGTAGCGGCCGCCATGAGTGCGCTTGCGGGTCAGGAGCCTTCTTCAACCCCGCCAATCTCTTCAGAAGATGCATTCAAAAGATTGCTCTCACAAAAAGGGAAGAAACGTTTGATTCGAGAAGTCCCGAAATTCATCAAAATACTGGAGGAAATTTCTGAGATCGCCCTGCCAAAAGACCAACCATTAAAAATTGCCCTAGCGCTGGCTGACAGAGGGTTGGTAGGACAATTTATGGGACGCTCACCCTCTACAAAAACAACAAATCACTGGATCCAACACAACTAGAGGCCCCAGCTGGAAAATAATGTGATCTGCTATGCTGTTGGAAGAGGGTATTTCATTTTCAAGTTCACCTCCAAAGAAGATCGAGATTTGGTTTTCTGAAACGGTCCGTATTTTATGGGAAATTAGGGTTTGTATCTTAATAAGTAGGCCCCTCACTTCGATCCCTCAATCGATACCCCTAAAGAGGTCCCAGTCTGGTTCCGGCTTCCCAATCTTTCGATCCATTACTGGAGCTATCACACCTTGTAGAAGATTGGAAATGGCCTAGGCTCTTTCATTGACAAAGCAGATAACAAGGGCCAATATACCTGCACAAGTATCTATGTGGAAGTCAATCTAGAAGTTGGACTACCCGAAGCGGTAAAACTTACAGTTGGAGAATGGCGTCACTATCAAAAATTGGATTAAGAGCAACTGCTTTTCAGAAGCAGAACCTGTCACGAAAATGGACACTTCCAATGAAATTGCCCAAAAGCTCCAACCGGGGACAAAGTGGACAAAAAAGGATGGAAAGAAATCAAAAAGGGTAAGGCAGTCCCAAAACCAACTGAGAAGAAAAATTCAGGGCCATTGGTGAAGCCCCAGCCTAAACCAAAAGCCAAAGAAGTTCCAAAAGAAGGTTCTTCCTCTGCGGTAAAGATAGATGCCATTGGAACCCAAGAGGAACCAGAAGATACATCGAAGAAAGTGAAAGAAGCAGAGAAAAAGTCAACTCTTCCTCCATCAGAGGATGAACAAGGGGAGAAAGAAGAAAACGAGGAGCACATCAGTCTGGGCTCCGATTCTGAGGGAGATTCAGAAGATGGAGTCTAAGATTCAGACAGCTCGCATGTCACTCCTATCAAGTCGGCAAGGGGTCGAAAGTCCAAGAAGAAATTTTCTCAAGAATTTTGGAAGGGTGTCCTGATGTTAGGACTTGAAAAAATAGAGCTTCCAGGAAATATTTAGGACTTGCTAAGAAACTGGGCCAAGTTATCCCCGTTCTGTCTCTCCAAAAAAAGCCTTATCAAGACTGGCTGGATGTAGATCCCCAAATTCACATGCTCGAAATTGGGGTTGGAGAGGAACAACAGAATATTTAGGGAGGAGAGTTGTAACCCAGTGAGAATTATCACTAAGATCAAAGCTCTGTTGGGGGAGGCCTTAGAAACCAAACCCACAATAAGAAATGGCATGATTTTAGACAGTGAGGAAGATCAATGGTTAAAATAGCTTGTTCCAAATCATCAGAATAGATCCATTCCTCCTGCTAAAGGCCCTTCTCATTGGGAAATTTGTCTAGAAGAACAGGAATTCATCAAATAGATATCAACTTTGGATGATCATTGCCTGTTCTTCGATGGGGCCTCTAAAGGTAACCTAGGAAAGGCGGGTGGCGGGGCTTATCTTAAGCCTAGGTGGCTCAACTGAGCTTGGGGTCTAGGGCATCAAAGAAACAATAGAGCAGAGGCTCTTGCTCTGTGGCAGGGTCTAAATCTGGCTATCAAGAGGAATCTCCTCTCCATCTCAGTCTTTGGAGAGTCCTGACTAATTATACAAGCTATGAACTCTCAAAAGAACCCTTCTTAGGTGCAGTTAGCCCCCATCCTCAAAAAAATCGGACTACTGTTGCCCAAGTTCCACAAAATCTCCTTCTATCATGTTCTAAGGAAGTTAAACTCATAGGCGGCAGCCAACCTAGGCTCTCTCAAGAGTAGGAGATCTCTATTAGTAAATGATGTTGAATCAAACTACAACATTCCTTAATTCTGGAGTTGTCTGGTCCTCTGTTCCTTTGAGCATTTCGCTGATTCAGATTCTCTAGACTCCGGCACCAAACCATTTTGAGCTGGCTGCTCTTAGGAAATGTGGACTCATCCACAAGGGAAAATTCAAAACTCAACCATGGCCTTTTCGATCTCTGTTCATCATTGGAACTCACTACTGCATCTGGGTAGGTGCTGGGGAGTTCACAAGGGCCTATTCAAGGCCAATTTACCGCTCTTAGCATTCTCGAACACTACATAACACTCCGCCAGAAATTTCAAAAAGAAAACGCAATGATTCTTGGGATGATCCAACACTTTGGTGTGTTGGATCTCCTCTCTCGAAGCTAGGAAGCAGAGCTACGTCACGGAAAGCAAAAGCAGCAGAATTTCAAGGCACCATTCTGAAACCAAATCAAGTTCTTTTTCAAGCCTCTATCTGCATTCATAGTGTAACTCATTCATCGAACTATTCAAAAGAAAAATCTTCTTTCCGCACCGTCTATAACAAGGAAATATAGGGTTTCAATGTTAAAGTCCTCGGCAGCTAATTTGTCGAATTTTAAATAAAAACTAACCATTTATGTCAAAAAAATAAAATGGAGAGTGGAGCGCTTAGGGTTTGATGTTTCTCTGCAACTAGCAGACGTTCACAGACTGTGTCATTCTGTGATTAACCTTCAGCCACAAGGCAGCTATAGCAGAATAAGGAACAACTATCACGTAATGGAACCCCCTCAGGGGGAGGACATGATGCCTCCCCCCGCTCATACGGAAAATGACTTGAGACAGACTGAAAATGTCAGGATGGACCATCCAAAAGATACCGCAACATAGAATGAAAATACGCCAATGAATAACAACACAAATGAAGAACCATGAGTGACGTCAAACGCCTGTAAGCCGTTAGTGGTTGACAGACCCAAAATCGAGTTCCCAAGTCAGTGCATCAACACTCAGATCTAGATTATGAGGGATCATGCTCTAATAGGAAAGTTCATAGGCCTTTGGCCAACGGAGAAAGCTTTGCACGGCTGGATCGCAGCCAAAAGGAAGCCGAAAGGGCACATGACACTGTATTTAGGGCCTAAGGGGCTTCTTTACTAACATTTTCAATTGTCTGGAGGATCGAAACAGGGTATTGGGTGGAGGACCATATTTCTTCAACGGAGCAGGGCTATACCTAAGAGGATTGATTGAGCACTTTAACCCAGACAAAGAAGATCTGAGCTGGGCCCCTGTGTGGTTGCGCCTTTATTCTCTCCCTTTGGAGTATTGGGATGAAGACTCTTTGCGAGACATTGGGAATGGTTTAGGTGAATTCATCAAAGTGGCAGAGGAGACAAAGCTAAATCAATACACCTCATATGCGCAGATCTGTGTATACATGCACCTCAACAAAGCTCTCCCAGACGCGGTAAGCCTCTACCAGATGATTATGAATGGTTATAAACAATAGATTATGGGCATGTACCATTCCGCTGTCGAAAATTCCATGCCTTGGGCCATTTATTCCGAGACAGTCCCTCCAATATGAAATCCACGACCACCCCTTCAATGTACAAATCCGGCTCAGATGGGTTCACAAATGTTCCCAATTGCAAAAAGACCAATAAAAAGCCCTCTACCTCAGTCAAAAAACTTGTCACCAGCAACTCCTTGCCTTCAACAAGCAACAGCTTTGAAATCTTGCTTCAGCGAGAAGTTCATAATTTAGATAATTAAAAACAACTTGAACCCATTCCTAAGACTTTCTTCCATTCTGCTCCATCAAGATCAAAGAAAGCCCTCACTTCTAAGCAACCCGTGGACACCAAAACACCCTCTCCCAGTAACATGTAGAAAAGGACTGCTCAAGGTATGGAGGTAGATAGCACTCAGATGCATCTCACGATTGTAAATGATATAGAGGCAGAGAAGGAAAGAGTGTTGGGTATACGACCAAAGTCCCACATTGACTAGAAGTGGAGAGGATCATGGGTATATAAGGACTGACAAATATCTCCATTGGTATGAGGCAGAGAAGGAAAGAGTATAGCACATGGAAGAGGAACCAGAGAGCTTCGACATCGGAAATCTAGATATACTGGGAATTCATCAGGCTTTTAAGTAAAAGCAATATGACGAAATTCTTGAGCGACAACTAGAGAGCTTATAAGTAATTCTCTCAAGAGCACAGAAGCAAAGATCATTAGGTGTCCAAACTGGTAGTGAGTGGGATGGAAGAAATATCTTCAAAGATGGATGAAAGATGTTTGATGATATGTATGTAGCCAGTACACTCCTTTGCATTACTCCTTTGCATTAATCCTTGCTTTGTATCTTGCATGTACCCTCACCGCTTGTGAGATTTGGCTACCTATTGCCAATAGTCTCTTAGCTCTTTCCTGACAAAGCAGGTGAAGGAATTTCCTTCAACCTGATTTCTTCAAGGCTCTTCATAGAAATTATATAGCTAAGAGAAGGAGATGTGGAATCTCACTATCAAACTCTTGAAAATACTTTGCATGTTTGAATATATCCAAACAATTAAGCTACAATTCAACAACATTGTCAATCTTGGAAGACTCAAGAAAGATCACATCTCTAGATATTATAAACTTCTTATTCACTTCATCATAGAGATGGTATGCTTTGGAGGTATGAGTACTCAAAGAAGATACATTTGTGATTCCTTGAACTGAGTTTTTTTATCTGTTCCTTATGTATGAAGGCATAATATGAGGAACCAAAAACCCTAAGATGCCTCACCAAAGGAATTTGGCCATACCACATTTCATAGGGAGTCTTATTTCTAATAGTGAGAGTTAGACACCTATTATTTATATACACAACACATAGAACCACATCAGCCCAAAAACTTATGAAATTAACATGTGAACTATGCCAAGTTCATAGTGAAAGTAATACATTGCAATCAACTATGTGTTGAAAAATGTAGCAAGAAATTCTCAATTTGATTTTTCCTTGATTAAATTGAAAAAATTCAAATTTCCACATCAACAGACAAGTTGGATGATGTTAACTTGTTTGACATGGCTTGTGTCACCTAGTTTACTCAATAAATTCAAGTTGGAGGAGTTAGAGTTTAGTTCTGCATATGCGATGCTAACTTGTAGAAATAAATGTCAATTATCTCAGGTTGTTGTCAGTTAAAATAATTCTAACTTTTGGAGGAACTAGGGGAAGGTCATTTAAGAAGTGGGACTTCAGTGAAACTTGGTGATCATCTATTTAACTGATCAATCAACCCAAAATAGTTGGGGTATGGAGAGAAGTCAAGTCGCCTAAAATTGGTGGAGATTCAAAGGTAGTTTTAATTTCTTGTAGCTCACACAGTTACAAGAACTTGCTATAACCATAGTGGAGGAGGTAGGTTGATTAGGAGCTTCTTGTGAAATTATAGAGCGAATGATTGTTGGTAGCATTAATAGCCTACCGGCAATTTGTTTTGCACCACAGTTCTATGTTTTGGGCATGGTTTTTGAGGGTGGATATTTTTTTATTATGCTTTTTGGTCATGCACATCCTCACTAAGTATCTTGGGAGGTCTGTCATAGTTCCTTGCATGCACATCCTCACTAAATATCTTTTGGGATGTCTGTATAAGGTCCTTGTAAATTTCTATTTGCTAAGGCTTACCTACTTATGATCTTAGGTGCTCACAACAATTCGACAGTTTATGGCACTTTCCTAATCACCATTCCAGAAAGGATCCAACAAAACGACTTCAGAGGAAGATGAGAAGGGAAAAATCTTATTGGAACTAGCCTAGAACTAGTGGAATTGGTTGGTCCCAATGGTTATAGAGTTGTACTAGTCTAGTTTGGTGGTTCAGATTGGACAAGATTGGTCTTGTATTGAACTGACCTTAAAACACCAAATTCACTAGTTCTCTAATAAATTGACAAATTCTGAAGAATGTAGTGCAACATAGCTAATGACCACCAAATAATAATTTTTTAATAAAAAATACTGAAAAGAAAAAAAAAACTATTAACTTGAGGGCCCTACAAAACCTAACCCTAGTAATTAATGGTAATATTTAATTTTTAAAGTTAAAGTAAAAGTTGACATTCTCCTTATATTTCCTCTTTGAAAAGGAAAGATAAGGATAATGTCAACTTTTACTTAAATATTTAATATTAACATTAATTATTTCTGGTTGTTTCAGAGTAGTTCCAACTTCATTCAATTTTGAGAAAGTCAAATTTCAGATCCCATTCAAAAATTACCGGTGACTATTTGAACTTCCTCTTTTTAATGAGTCCTAGACTTTGACTTCCAATTTTTCAGGTGCAGTTATTGCATAATCATATTCCTCGTGAGACTTTGCAGCAGAAGCTGATCTTTAATCCATTGCAAGCACTTGACCTAGCATAGGGAACCATTAGCTACCCCTCCCCAGTTGGACCTCAACGTTGAAATTTTCTTTTTCAGTAGACATTCATTTTATCCATTAGATTATTTCTTCCATTGTGACAGTCCAACAATACCCCTGCTAGCATATGCTTGACAATCCATCTCATCTTTACTGCTACCTTATAAACACTCTTAATTCTTGTGCCTCCAATATAAAAGAGGAAGAATCAGAAAGGGCCTTCCTAGCCCTCTTCACAGCCCACAATATGTTTAGCTTCTCTCTTGTGCTTACATTCTAGTCTTCTCACAGCTTCAGAATGGTGAATCTTAAACAAAGTCTCATGATGTCCATTCAAGGAAGCATAATTCACCCTATGTTTGAATAAAATTACCCCCCTAGCATTCCCTTTACCTTGAAATGCAGAAATATATTTTCCTTCTAGATGACTGTTAAGCTTCCCATCTCTATTTCGCTTCCCTCTCCTACCCTCATGAACGTGATAAGCTGAATTTAACCAATCTCAATGTATCTGAGATAAAAATCCATCCAACTGGGTAGATTGAGTTGAGACCCTTTTAGAAACTAAATCCATCCCTCCAAAATGATATATCTGTCCCCAACAACATCATCATGCTCTGTTCGAGATCTATCATTCCCATGATCACTATAAATTTCCGAGTCATTCACTTACATATTTGGTAACATCATCATTCAAATCACTTATACTTTGTTGTGTTGTTTCTTGTGTTATGATTTCCTTTAATGGAAATATCTCCCTAGTAGGCACGAGTAACTAAATTCAAGTTCTTATTGAACTCTTGCATTAAGATACTTAATTTTCATTTTGACCTATTCGGTTTCAAATTCTTGTGTGGTTGGTTTACTAGTTGACTACTAGCATTCACCAAGTGGTTATTGATGATCATAGTTAGTCTAGAGTGAACGTTGGACTTTGCTTTGAAAACCAAGCCCCAAGAATAAGCACTTATCATGGAACATTTCAGAGCCCATACTAGTGGAAGGCCAATTGTGTAGTGGGACTTTAGTCAAACTCAGTGATCATTCAGTTAATTGATCAATCAACCCAAAATATCTAGTGCTTGGAGAATTCGAGTTACCCAAATATGGTAGAGATTCCAAGGCAATGTAACATCAATTGTAGAGTAGCCTTGAGTGTACAGGTGTTAGATACTTTCTCCCTTTTCTTGCTTATTCATTCATTGCCAAACACTAAACCACTAGTTCTAAGAATCTTGTGGATACTTTCACCACAATAAATGTATATTTTATTTTATACGAGATAAGAATTGTATATTTACCTTTGGGACACTCCAAAAATATTTTGATGCACTATTGTGACCTTTATGACTTGATGACCTTAATTCCCATTCCATGTTCATCCATGCGGATGCACTTTATGATTTTCTATGACAACCTAATGTCCTTGTCAACTTCCTCTCATCTTCCTTGACATGTTTTCAGTCTTGTGTATCTAACAAGAAATTTGGGAGATGAATGCCATCAATGTATAAAATCAAGGGGGTTTCAAGTCATTTATTTAGGGTTCCCACTAGCATAGTCCCACCATATGATCCACCCAAACCCTAAATTGGGGTCCACTTCTATTTCAATTATTGGATGATCATGGTGGGCCATAGTTCCAAGTTAAATATTACGAATCTTCATATGATATTATTGGAGATACTTGAGGAGACATCTCTTTGGCTAAAGTGTTAAGGGAGGATTTTGACTTCAATATTGACCCATATTCTAATTCTAGAGAGCCATATTGTAATAAGGTGAAAAGCTCCAAAACTAACCGGAGATTTGTTGAGTTTTAAATGACAACTCTTTAAAATTCCATAAACTGACAAAGTTTATAGATAACTTTTAAGGAAACCCTTTGGAAGACATTTATAATAAATTGATCATTAGACCCACCTTTGATGAGGCCTCAATCCAACCTCAGAAAGAACTTTGAACAACCCTTTCAAGTGACATCACTCCAATATCTAATCCAACATAAGAGAATACATGGATGCCCCACTTTAGTGAGAATAGGAATATTCAGTGAAGTACAAGACCCTCCCAAAAATATTTGAAACATAGACTCAAGCTACCTTAGGAGGTCTAAAATGAAACCACATTCCTACACTCATTAAGATGCCACTGAACAAATTTATAACAAATGAAGTAGTTTTTTATTAAATTCCATAGAGGGTTGAATGAGACACAAAACATAGCCACCTAATTTCTTGTGAAAGATCCTTAGCAAAGGCTTCTCTATGCCTCAAAATAGGGTCTGACATAGGGCTTTGACTTGTAAGAATTAGGGCTTGGATTTCCCCTACCAAAGAGGGTTGAAAAGGATCTCTATTTATTCAATCAAAATGTATCTCTATCCTAGGGCCAAAAGATAAAAGCCGGGCGAACGAGCTTTATCCATCGAGATAGATTTGGATGCAAGAATCAATGTTTTTGTGTCCAAGACCATCTTCATTTGATTCTCCTCATTGTGTCGATTCCAATGGTAGGTGGAATGCCACATAACTCCTCATGTTTGAGGAGATAACACCGCAAAATGAGTTGATGAAGGCAACTTGATGTTGTGGTGAATTAATGGAACTTATTCTCAAATGGTTGATTAACATTCAAGGTATTTAATGGGTTTCCTTTAAAGTTATCTATAGGCACATTTAAGAATAAATACGGTTATACAAAAAATCAACAAATTAATAATATCTATCAACATTAAGTTATAGAAACGTTTTTCTTACTCAGCTTTGGATTGATGGTTAATGGGTCCATTGTTAAGGCACCCCTTGCATTAGGCCACCAGTTAAAATTCCCCATCACTTCTAGACTACAAAAAAAAGTTATATAAATGTTTTAGAAAATAAAGATCACAATTATATTATTGTCTTATCTCAGTCTAAACATAAATGGATGGATATAGTTAGAGCTATAGCATGTGTAGATGGCTTAATCAAATAATTGACGCAATCAATTGTTGAATGTTGTTGACATTTATCCCAACCTCAATCTTTGAAACACTCTTAATATCCGTCTATGGATTGCGTTGATAGGAATGCCCAATGGTCACAAAACCCTAAAAGGAAGAGAAGAAAGCAAACCGTTGTAATGTAGCCATGATACTCTGCATTTAGGAATATGGATGCAAGAATCAATGTTTTTGGGTCCAAGACCATCTTCATTTGATTCTCCTCATTCTATTGATTCCAATGGTAGGTGGAATTCCACATAGCTCCTCATGTTTAATGAGATATGCTTGATCAAATTTAGTGCCTCAAAAGTATGGTAAATATCCCCAAAATGAGTTGATGAAGGCAACTCGATGTTGTGGTGAATTAATGGAACCTATTCTCAAATGGTTGATTAACATTAATATTGGGATTATTAAGGATTATCCTAGTTAATTTTAACTTACAAAGAAAGACTTTGTAAAGGGATTATTGATTAAATACTTTGAACCCCAAGTTAGTTTTTAAGGATGATTTTTTTGGCTCCAAATTTTAAAAATTCAAGTTTCATTTTGTATATGTCAGCGCCATGTGTTAGGATGATGTTCACCCGTCTAGAAGCTTTCTCCACATTATATTTGAGCTTGAAATCTCCTTGGAGTGCATTGAAATTTTATCCAATCATAGAATTATCTCTATTCTAGTAGGTGAGGAATAGTCGCATTGACCTATGGATGAGGATGAATTTCATTGTGAGCTATTAAGATTGATCTAAGGCTATTGTGGATTTTCTGAGGAGTATACTTGAGTTTTTTTGTGGAGTTGTTTTACCAATTTTGAGGCCTACTTTGAATCACTTCTATGGAATAATTTCAGATTCTATTGTGGCTGAACTCACTGGCATAATCAAGGAATGTTCACTATTTTTTGATGTAATTTCATTGGTAGTCGAAGGATATTTTTATATTAATATTGAGCCCTATTCCAAGATTTCTCTAAGGAAACCTATTTTTCTATTTCTGAGCGCTAATTTGTGAATATTTAAAGAAATTTTCACAAAGCTCCAATACTAACCAGAGCGAGTTTTGGAAGTGGGAGATATTGTAATAAAGGTTTGCATTGTCTAATTCTATGACTTCAATTGTAGGATTTCAGTGGCTCGCAGTGATGGATAAAGTTGTTTGAGTGAAAATGAAAGTTGAAGCACAACATGAGAAATCTGCTACTCTATGCGAGGCCTTGCCTTGAACCATCTCTCAGCGTGTGGATTTGGATGCAAAATACCTCTCTACATTTGATTTAGGGCTACAACCCATGTCTTTGCAGATGGAATTCCCTATATCCAGCTACCCTACGTGTGTCTTTTATTTTTTAGGTAAGATTTCTTCATGATTCATAACATCATTTTGGTCTAGTTAGTCTACCATTAATGTTTCCTGTTTAGATGAATGGAGCTCAGTTTTTATCCTTGTAGTTGCGCGTGGCCATCTTTAGTCTGGCATATGTCCTTTACATTTCTGTTTTTCCTTATAAGTGGTATGATTCTAAATTGGTTAGATCGTTTTTGGCACCTCACATACTAGTTATGGCCTGACAATTGTAGGAACATAGAGGGTTTCAAGGAAGAGAAAGGGTTTATGCAAGGAACAGAGGAATGAAAAAGATAGAGGGTTTCAAGGAACACAGAGCGTTTCTGCAAGGAATAGAGGAATGAAAAAGATAGAGGGTTTCCATAAGGAACAGAGAGGGTTTCTGCAAGGAACAGAGGAACGAAAAAGATTGAGAAATGTTTGTAGATTCACCAAGATGGTGACAGTGCCACACCAATGTCACTTTGTTTCTGTTGTGCTAAGAGATGGCTAGAGAATCGCGCCAATTTGTTCCAGAGGGATTCTTTAGACGACACGCGAAATTGGGCAGAGAGGGTTTCTGCAAGGAACAGAGGAACGAAAAAGATTGAGGAATGTTTGCAGATTCACAAAGATGGTGACAGTGCCACACCAATGTCACTTTGTTTCTATTGTGCTAAGAGATGGCTAGAGAATCGCCTTGATTTGTTCTAGAGGGATTCTCCAGACGACATGAGAAATTGGGCTTTTGGGAGGAATTGATGGAATGGAATCCAGCGGTGGGCCTGGCGAAACTACTCCATTCCCTACCTAATTCCTGCCACAACTTTCCATTATGAATCCATTGGAAAATGGTGCCACATTTTCATCAACCAAACCCTCGTCCACACTACAATGAACCAACACCTTTGCTTCTACAACCAAACCTTCCTCCTCGTCATCAACCAAACCTTCCTCCTCATTTTCCCCATTGCAATGGAGGGTTCGTCGAGAAAATGGAGAGACAAACACCAATGTTTGAGATCCACGATACTAGGGTTTTGTGATGGACATTAAGGGCATGAGACCCAATGTCAGCAGAGCACATACTTGTTTATTCGTGGGTGGCAAGAGATAGATATTAAGAGCCTCATTCTTAGGAAAAGTGGGATACATGGGCATCGGGTGAGTGGAAAACAACAGGAAACAATGGGCTAGGCCATCTTAAAATGGAGATAGGTTGGCTTAAAATGGAAACAAGATAGTTGAAACCACTGAAACTTCTTTGATGTAGAGGCCGAAAATCTTTTTGGTGCCAAATTGTTTTAGCTTTTATATGTTGGGGCTTTCACTGTTATTTTGCAAAGGAACTTGAAGCTGGGCTAGAAGTTTCAAGGAAGACAACAAAGGGTTTATTTTCCACAGGTATTTTCCTTTCAATTTGATTTATTTCCCTTGCAAAAATGTTGGCATTGGTATTATTTTCCTTGCGTAGTTGTATTCATTGGTATAGCTATAGGAATTGGGATTATTTTCATGGTATAGATGTTGGCATTGGGATTATTTTCAGGGTATATTTGGGTTTGTGAGTATAATTTAACTTGTTTTCCAACTAGGGAAAGTAATTTTGAATTATACTAGTGCATGAACATGGAACCTCAACCTAATTTGAATTAATTAGTCTCTAGCAGAGTTTATATATTGCATTCATGTTCATCAATAACATATTATTAGATTTTATTAGAAATTTGAATTGTCTCTCCCGTTCAATAGTTAATTTCTTAGTGGTTTTATTCTCTCCTCTTTCTTGTTTTGCAAGTAACTATCTAGTATTTTTTCACACTTATATCTTTCTATTATAGTTTTATCTTGGCCTAGAAACTCATCTTGGTACCATTTCCTAAAGTCTTGCATTATTGTGATTTGAACCTATTCTCCTTCAAGGAAGTTTTATTCAAGAATGATTATTTTTATTTTTCTTATGTAATTCCCTCTTAGAACCATTTCCAAGAAGCTCATATGAATTGAATATCCCAACCTTAGATGAATCAAATAATGATTTGTTACTAGATGTATCTATCCTTTTAGCATGGTGTATTTTTATGGAGGTGATTTTCCTCATTTTATTTGTAGGTAATATGTGCTTTTTAACCTCTCAATGAATCTTTATCTTTGAAATTAATCATTGGTATCATTAGGTCTTTGTTGCAATTACTTCTGAATTTCAGATAGATTTTGTAGCAACAATGCATTCAATTCTAATGGTCTTTCTCTCTCTTGAATTATCCTTTCATTATCTATCACGTAGCTTTAGAGTATTTCTTTTAGGATCCTCACTATTTCTGCAAGATTTAGGAGTGTTTATACTTTAGGATCCTCACAATTTCTGCAAGATTTAGGAGTGTTTATACTTTAGGATCCTCACAATTTCTGCAAGATTTAGGGGTTTTTCTACATTCATCCTCTCTTGATATTCCTCACATTTGACATGGTTGGTTTCTTCAAGAGGACATCATACCATATTGGGTTTTTCTTGTGATGTTGGTTCCACTTTTTTCACTCAATTATATTTTCTTTTTAGTGTTGTAATGCAAAAAATTCAATAATTAGTTGTAAATTAGCATCACAATTTAAATTAATAATGGAGTATAACCTTTTATATGCAATTGTGTCTTATAACATGATAGTGTTGCACCCTATCCCAACATACAACATTGTAACAATCCTAGTTCCTTTGTGTGTGTTTTGAGAAATGAGGTCATCCTTTTATGAAAATGCACTCCCCATTGGCTCATTGTTATATAATTCAACTTCTGTGCAATAAATGGCCACATTGTGTCACTTGATATCTACCATTCCAGGAGATGCACTGGGATGATCTTTTGCTTGGATATGCGATCATGTGTTTGGTACTAGACCCTAATTCTTTAGCAAGAAATAGGTCCATATCACACAAAACTTGCTTTGTATACCAGGAACATAAAATCACATATATTATAGAAATTTTCTTTATCAACAATATAGGGAATGGTCCTTGTATGTCCAATTGCAAATTTTGTAATCTATTGTTCAAAGTTAGTATTCTGTCTACAAGTTTGGTTCTTCTTGAATCCCCTTTAATAGGAACATTCATATCATCCAAAATAGTATAAACCTCAACTACTTCTCCAAATTCTATAGGATTTTGTGTGAGGAGAATACTTTGAGAATGATCTGTCCCATCCAAAACCGTAGCATCCTTCTCCATGACACACACCTTGTCTCCAAGTGGGACATGCAGTGACAAATATTCAGTCTCTAATGTAACATCAATTTCTATAAGCTCAAGATTTTTCACTAGGGTATCATTCGACACCTTCAAGCCTCTTCAATGGATTATCCAAGGAAAGTTGCTAATTTCACACATCCTTGTCTTCTAGAAGAGATTCATTCATACTTAAACAAGGGGATATATTGTAACTTTTTCTAAGTTCCTAAACTTTTGGATGGAATATTGGATTCCAGGCCAAATCAGGTGCTTAAACAAGGAGATATATTATATCCCTTCGTAACCTCAAGGATCCTCAATGGAGTATCAAACTAGGAAGGTTCCTCCTTTCTCACCACAATCTGTATATTTTCTCCAACTTTGAAATTTTGGGTCTGTCTAGCTTCCTAGCCATTGTTTCCCTTAATTTTGGTAGGATCAATGAATCACTCATGTTTTTTGTTGTTGCCCATATCAAACAATTATTCTCTAATTGGACTTGCATCAGTTATGCCATAAACAATAAAAATGATTTTTTGGCATGCTCCATATTCAACTTTATTCTTTTCCACAACCATATTATATCCCTCTGTAACCTCAGGGGTCATCAAAGGATTATCCAATTGGTAAAGTTCCTACTTGTCATATGTTTCAACATTTATTTATGTAATGATCCTAACTAGTGTCCACAAACGTTTCTTCGCAGATTTCTATTACATTATTCTATACAAAATGGCAGACTAGGTATTTATGTTGCTTTTGGTATTTGTATTATTTATGTTGTTGATTTAGTTAGAGGTTGGATTTGTTTTTAGAAATAACTTTAAAATGATACTTCAAAAGTTTTTTTGTGACTAGTTAAATGCTTGCTAGAACACTCTGATAAGCTTGCCTCAAAGTGTTGGACAGATCTTCGATGCTCACTCAACACATTGGTAGAGTTTTGTTCAGGGTTTTGAACCTAGATCTCAATTTTTTTCGTATCTAATTCCTACAGAAGCACTAAACACTACCTTGAAACAAAAAAAAAACAAAAGTACAAATAATCAAGTGATCAAAGAGACAAAATATACATTGAAAAACTACATATTCATAGAGTCACTCTGTAGGTTTATTCATTGGTCATGTTCTTTTGAAAAATAAGTAATAACCAAGTTACAAATTGCAGCCTTATTGTTTAAAAAACATGGTGCATTCAGGGAAATAGCACATCGTCATCTGAATATTCAGATGAATGGGAAACAAGACGTACTCTAGGTACAGATGAATACTTCAATGAAATGATATATTGCAGTTGCCAAATGTGCCAAAATAGGAAACTAAAGAAGCGAAGGCTTGTTGGTATCCATAGATTGGAACATGGAGTTTATATAGAAGAGGTACATTATAATTAACATATTGTTATTCTTAAAATAAATAAATATGCACATTATTTAATACATTATTATTGATCATTTCATTTGATTTTTTTATTTATGAAAAGCCACTTCTAGTTTCCAATATTCGTGTAGAACCAATGGATGATATTGATAATAGCAACTCTCAAGATGAAGGAGAAGACACATTTATGGAAGAAGCCACTTTGCAGATAAATGAGGCCGGTCTCAATGAATTTATCCAAGACTTCTAAAATCTTTTGAAGAAGTTGTTGATTCACCCCTAACTCATTTGGCTAGGGAACCTGTTTATGCAAATGGTGAATCTTCTATATTGGTGACACTTATGTTGTTGTTAAACTTGAAGGTTACACATGGACTGACAAGCACATGCTTTACTGATATATTAAGGTTGGATTGATATTCCTATAAATTAATTCTCTAGATGTCTTAAAAGTTTTGAATATTGGGTATACTTATAAAATTCATTTGTTGCACTATGCAGACTTTTGGCAAACAAAATAATTCCAAAGGAAAATAAGTTGCCTCATAGAGAAGTATCTTCAATAATGAAAGACATTGGAATGGAGTACAAGACATACGATGCATGTGCAAATGACCGTATATTGTACTATGGAAATAATGCAAATTTACAACAATGCCCAAAGTTTCACACAAATAGGTATCATCAAGATCAATTATCCAATAAGGTTCCTTATAAAGTATTACGACACATTCCATGAAAGCCAAGGTTTGAGAGAATGTTCAAATGCAAGGAGTTGGAAAACTATATGGATCACCATGCACAAGGGAGGTGCCAAGATGGTGTCATGCGTATGCTTGCGGATAGTAAATATTGGAAATATATTGAGGTAAAATGGCCACATTTCAGAAATGACCCCAGGAATGCAAGAATTTCTCTAGCAATGGATGGCGTAAATCCTTTTGGAGATCTTAGAACAACATATTCTGTTTGGCCAGTGTTAATTATAAACAACAATATCCCCCCTTGGATGGCAATGAAATAGGAACATGCAATGCTAAATCTTATCATACCAGGTACTAGAACATGTGAATGCAATGTTTTCTTGAAGATTATATAAAAATATTTCAATTCGGTTAATCCTAATAAATAACTCTTTGTTCACTTAGGGAAATATCAGGTACACGATATGGATTATACATGGAGCCCCTCATTGATGAGCTTCGTGAATTATAGGATGGTGTAAATATGTTTGATGTATCAAGACCTATCAATGATAGAAACTTCCTATTTCATGCGATTCTTATATGGACAGTTCATGATAACCCAGGGCTATATATTTGCTGTGGTAATATAATATAAATTACATTTATAATTATTATGTTCATTTTAGCATTTACTAAATATAGGTTCCAATCTTATTTTAGGACTACAAATAAAGGGGAAACATGGCTGTCCATCATGTGGGCCAAAATTGTTGCATATGCAGGTAAGGGATCTCAATAAAACTGTCTATGATGATTATCGACAATTCTTACCACAAAATCATCACTATCGAGTGCGTGATAAACATATTTTCAATTGAAAGGAAGTGGAAATGAGGAAGCTAATAAAGATGAACCCTGCTAGGTGGAAAGTGATGTATGAAAAAAAAAAGGGTCAGGCTTTCCCCTAGGAATGAAAACACTCTCTATTTTCTACAAATTAGAATATTATGAGAGCTTGCCAATAGCCCACCTATTTGATACTATGCACATCGGGAAAAATGTGGCAGAGTGCTTGTAGAAACATCTAAATGGAAATAAAATTGAAGCACAAATAAAGTTAAGAAAGGACCTTCGAGTTGCCAATATCATGCCGAACATGTGGTTGCATGAAGACAACTCATATGTTCATGCTCTATGGACATTTACATCAAATGAGAAAGAAAACATCATTTCTACTATGAAAAGCATAAGATTTCCTTCTGGCTTTGGTGTGACATTAAAAAACTTATTCACAAGAGATGGATCAGAGTTCTCAGGCCTAAAAACACATGAATGGCACAATTGGATAAAGGTAACGTTGTCACATGTTATATTTGTTGGAAACTTAATTATAAAATTGTATATCCTAGTGATAATATCAGTTCATGCATATTTGAACATGGTTATTTGTGAATAGACGTGCTAGTATAGTGATGAAATTAGTTCATGCATATTTGAACATGGTTATTTGTTAATGGTCATGCAATATGTGTTTCCTGCAGCAATACCAACTACTTTTGATCACAATGTCACTTTGAATATTTACAAATTATGTAAATATCTAAGGTATTTTTCAATCCATCATGCATACTCTTCCATTACTTTTATCATTTGAAGTACAACATTGGTTATGCCTTTATGTGAGTTTCTACTTTTAGTTTAAAAGAAATAACAAGTCTTTATTGTAATACTTGTAGGTGGGTCTCATCTAAAGAGATACATCAGGATGACTTGAAGTATGGGAAGAGGAATGTTTCATTTTTGATGTGTGATATTCAAATGTGCTTCCCTCCAAGCTTCTTTAATTCTCAAGAGCACTACCTTGCACACCTAGTAGAAGAGATTGAATAGTGTGGTCCTATTCATATTTGAACAATGTGGCTCGTGGAGAGATATATGAATGTCTTGAAATAATTTGTAATGCAAAAGACTCGACCAGAAGGGTCCATAGTTGAAGGGTACATGGTTTTCCAGACCATGGTTCATTTGAGTGAGTGCTTACCTCAATTGCATCTTGAAGCTATGCGATTATGGAATTATAACCAATCTCAATCATTTGAAGGAGAAAAATTAGAGGGAGAAGGGACTTCAAATAGGATAAAAGGTATAGAAAAATGTTAGGAGTTATTTGTATATTAAGTTTTATATTACATGGCTTTAAATAATTATTAATTCATTGAACGAAAAAAAAATTCATTATAGATGTGAAGGAGTGGGAGGCATTACATTTGTATGTTGAATACAATTCTGCCTTTATGTTGGAATGGATGGAGAAGTATGCTGAAAAAAGAAATTAGAAGATGAAAATGCATGGGCCAATATATATAATACACATGGTCAAAACACGACTCGAGGATTGCCTGCAAGCCATAAAAGAAAGTGGCCAGAGGGATGCTCATGGAATTGGCTAAAGGCTAATATTGAACAAGAGGCAACGAAAGGGAATAATAGAGTAACACAACAACAATTGAATTTCATTAAAGGATCCATGAATGGGGAGGTGATATATATATTAATATATTGCATATATTTAATAAATTTTTTGTTAGATTTCATATCCTTGAATCTAATTAGTTGATATTTATATGAATTTAGGTAAGATATTGTAAAGGAATGTGGAATTTTGGTCATCATTTTTGCATTAGAAAAGTTGACGAAAAGAGAAAAGCTTATGATTGTGGAGTTTTAGCATCATTTGAGGTGGAATGTCGTTCACATGCAAATGATATTTAACCAATCACAAGAACACTTCGCTACTATGGAGTGTTGGAGGACATTATCAAGCTTAATTTTATGTCTTTCAAGAAAGTTATTTTTCGTGTTGAACGTTACAAGCTTATTGAAGTGGGAGAAGAAAAAACTATCTTGCTCCATGATAATGGATTCCACATGATCAATACATCTAGGTTTGAAGCCACTTCTGAACCTTATGTGTTTCCAAGTCAATGTGACTAGAATTTTCTCATTTCAAATTTAGAACAACCTGGTTGGTCATTTGTGACTTATTATGATCCAAGAGGATGAAGAGTACCATTTGTTCAAAATGTATAGGACCATGATTTACTTAAAGATGCAGAAGTTCCCCCTAAAGACATAGATGACCAAGATGGAGATGATGAAGAATTTATTTTCAATGATGCATATCACCAAGATGAAGACCAAGACAAGTTTATTGAAGTTTCTGAAGGACATGAGCAACCACATGGGCATCAAATCCAGGAAGATGATGAATTCATTGATTTTAATTTACCTGTAGTTGAAGGTGATGAAGACCATGAAAATGATGGTATTAATTTATTTGTGGATTAAGGGTCTATTAATGATGGGTTATATATGCCATCAGATGAGGAGATTTCATCTGAGAATGACATTTTATGATCACTATGTATTCTTCAAGATAGTTTTAAGGATTCACTACAATATAATTTTTCTTTACAAGTTAGACATATGAGTTTTTAATTGTAATGAACATTAAGTAATTTGAATGTTTAATGCTTTACATGTGACGATGACATTTCTCGATCACTATGTTTACTTTAAGATAGTTATAAGGATTCACTGCAATATAGTTTTTCTTTACAAGTTAAGTATTGAGTTTTTAATTGTAATTAACATCAAGTAATTTGAATGTTTAAGGTTTTACTTGAAAGACATATATATTTGGTGTTACCGATTCTATTTTCTTATCGGTTTTTTTATCAAGGTTTTTTTATTTTTATGTTATTATGTGTTTTCTTAAGAATGTACCCATGGGTGTTATCGATGCTACTATGGGGGATTCAATGATATTCACTACTTTTATGGAAATGTTAACAAATGCACGTGGGCAAGACGTTGCTATGATGATGCATGAGGTAAGCTTGAATATTTTCTTTTATATGTTCAATTATCTTATATTCCTTATTATATTATGCTAATTTATGTTTTTGGAATGCAGGCAATCACTAAAGTCATTCCAACCCCCATAACACCTTATAATACATCTAAGGTAATGATAGTGGTAAAACTTGATCAATATTTTTGTGCATTTAGTTAACTTATTTCACTATATATATTTATTAATATTTTTGTTTTTACTAAGTGTGCATTCTGTTGGCATGCATGAATCATTTATGCCCCTCAGTACAACCAATGCTGGCATGCAGGGATCATTAATGCCCCCATATACATGTAGTGTTATGCAAAATGTAAGATTCAACCATTTATTTGTGTGAGTTTGGTTATGTTATTTGTTGAGAAATCTAGGGCATATATTTAATAAAGTTTTTTCACAATGAATCCATGATTTATGAGGAGTTACAAAGTGCTACATCATGCCTTAAAATTGATCACCCCATCCATTTTTTTCTTCTTGTACATACAATACTATTTTAACAAGTAACCCAAGCAATATATTATTCCAAAACATGATGTCAAGTTACTTTTCTACGGTTTTTATGTAATCAAGTGGCCTTTTTAGGGTTTCTTAAATTCAAACCTTAGATCATACTCTTTTCCATTTATGTCATTCTAGAGTTTATCCCATGCCGTAGAAATCAAATCATAGGGAACAAATACTTAAGATTAAGGTTTCTAAATACTAGGGTATTTCCTAAAATATAAACCCATAAATTCAACCCTACTACATCTTATGATGGACCCTTTAAACGAAAATTATTATACATACCTCATGGACACCTATCTGTATTGATTAGTATTTAGTAAACAACACTACATGGTAAATAGCATAGGCCCCTTCATAAAAACACTTACAGCTACTACTCCCCTCTGCTAATAGCTTGTGGTTTCAACATACAGCTATTACAACTGAAGGAGGACAGGAAGCTTTAAATCCACGTGGTCAACCAGAAATAGACCAACTTATTCATCATGATCCTGAAAGGTGCGCAATTGTTTAGCTAATCCGACATTAAGATGTTGACAACCGTAAGGTTGGAAGGCCGTTGTTGCTCAAATTCATCAATGTAGATATGTTGATGAGGGTATGACCAGAGCTTACTTATATTGAAGCATGTGAAGGGATTCAAGGGAGAAATGGTGACCAAATCTTCCGTAATGTTGGGCCTTGAAGAATCTGATAAAGATATAAAGCAAAAAATGAACGACACATGTGCTATGGGTGTTGATATCCTTATAATGGAACAATATTTGCAGCCCATGGATTTCAAAGAACGAAATTTGATTAGTATTGTTCATAAAGGCTTTTGAAAAACAATGGCATATCCTTTACCTGCTATTGTTCATGTTAATATGCAACCTTATCTATCATCAAATTCTGAACCCTCAATGCGAGCATTCTTGCTTTCATAGTCGCTACATTATTATTTGTGGAAGCTTATGTACACCTTTCATGAAGAAAATATTATGGTGCTATTACTATTGAGGAAGCTAACTCCACGACAATATCTTGATTGTTTTCATTGACATTGCTGATTCTTTGGGTGATAGTCAACAATTTGGACGAATTTCTTGGCGATAGATTAGAATTGTAGGTTAGTCGTGGAAAGAATATAACACAACCCAACAATCTCCCACTTGTTGTTTTCTTTCCACAGGGGGTCACAGGAGAGCTTAGTCATTTTTCCAGCCCTGAAATGCCCATTGTTTCTCTACACCAAGAGAACTTATCAGAGCTCACAGATTTTGTCAATGCATCTGCAGTATTCTTCAAAGTGTCCACCTTTACCAGCAACACCTTTTTGTCTTCTATCATATCCCTCACAAAGTGATATTGAACATCAATGTGCTTTGTCTTTGAATGATATGTAGGGTTCCTTGCCAAGAAAATTGCACTTTGGTTGTCACAGTCTATCCTTATAGCTTCCTATACTAACCCCATACTTCAACACAATCTCTTCAACCAAACTGATTCCTTGCTTGCATGAGTGGCTGCCATGTATTTGCCTCTGTAGTTGATAGTGCCGCTACAGATTGTTTCTTACTCATCCAACTGACTACACCTCCAAATAGGTTAAACACATGCCCACTTGTAGATCTTCTCTGATCTCGATCTCCAGCCCAGTCTGCATCAACAAATCCATGAATATCCAACACTCTGTCCTATCCTGTTCTTCCTTGGTATCAAAAACCATAATCACTAGTGCCACACAAATACTTGAAAACCCACTTCACTGTTATTCAGTGCTCCTTCCCTGGTTTTGACATAAGCCGGCTCAATACTCCCACTGCATGTGCAATGTCTGGTCTAGTACAGACCATTGCATACATCAAGCTACCGACTGCACTTGCATATGGAACACGGGACATGTCCTCTTCCTCTTCTTGTGTCTTGGGACACTGTTCAGCAGATAACCTCACACATACAGGAATAGGAACCTTCACCGGTTTACTATCCTGCATATTAAACCTCTGCAATATTGTCTCGACATACTTCCTCTGGTTTAACCAGAGCTTTCTCTTTTCCCGATATCTTTTAATTTCCATGCCCAAAATATAGTTTGCAACACCAAGATATTCCATGTCGAATTTGGAGGACAATTGGGTCTTC
The DNA here is from genome assembly GCA_000404065.3 of Pinus taeda. Lineage (NCBI taxonomy): Eukaryota > Viridiplantae > Streptophyta > Pinopsida > Pinales > Pinaceae > Pinus > Pinus taeda. Next base: position 73,863 of record APFE031619659.1, on the reverse strand, counting down.
AAATCCTAGATAATTTCTGTCATTTCCAACCAGTAACATATCATCCACGTACAAGACCAAATAAATAACACGGTCATTAATTAATTTAAAATACACATAGTGATCTTCTTTGCTTCTGCTGAAGCCAAGTCCCCATATAAATGTATCAAATTTTTGATACCACATCCTTGGTGACTATTTTAACCCATACAAAGACTTCTTTAACTTGCATACCAATTCTTTCTTACCCTGCACCGCAGAGCCTACAGATTTCTTCATGTAGATCTCCTCTTCCAGTTCCCTATGAAGAAATTTTGTCTTCACATCCATCTATTCTACCTCAAAGTCAAAATCAATAGAAACAGATAAAACTAATCTAATAGAAGCTACCTTGGCAATAAGAGAAAAAGTATCACCAAATTCAATTCCCGACACCTGGGAATAACCTTTTGCTACTAACTGAGCTTTGTATTTCTCCACCTCCTTCTGCATTTTTCTTCTTCTTGAACAACCATTTTGCTGCCAATGGTTTCCTTCCAGCCGGCAACTCCACCAGATCCCAAGCCTCATTTTTGTGCAAAGATTCCATTTCATCAACCATGGCCTCTTTCCAGAGTTTTCCATCCTCTGAATCCACTGCTTCCTTCATAGTTCCGGGATCATCATCAGTAACAGACAAAGCAAAATTTGAACAAAAAACAGATGGACTATACCTTTCTGGCTGCCTTCTTTCTCGAACAGATCTTCTCACAGCCAGAGTTTGTGGCTCTTCATCTTCCGATTCCTCCTCTGCTACAGAGTCTGATTCTTCCTCCTTTAGTTCAAACTCTATCTTCACAGGTTCCTTTGGTTGGACTTCATGTTTTATAACATCTTTCACCTCTCTAAACACCACATCTCGACTATACACAACCTTCCGTGACTGGGTTCCAAAGCTTATAACCCTTTAAACCATCCTTATACCCAATAAATATGCACTTTTCAGATTTACTATCCACTTGGTTCATTTCTCCTTTGGAACATGTACATATGCATCACATCCAAATACCCTCAGATGTGAAAGAGAGGGTTTCTTACCAGTCCATACTTCTTGTGGAGTCTTATCCTCCAACGCTGATGAAGGTGACCTGTTGACCAAGTAACATGCAGTATCTACTGCCTCTGCCCATAATTTCTGTCCTAACCCGGCACCATTGAGCATGCTTCTTGCCCTTTCCATCAATGTTTTGTTCATTCTTTCGGCGACTCCATTTTGCTGAGGTGTATATGGAGTAGTCTTCTGTTGTGCTATACCACACTTCTTACGGAATTCTTCAAATTCCTTACTGCATAATTCTCCGCCATTATCTATCCTCAGCACCTTTATCTTCTTCTCTGTCTGATTTTCCACCAGAGCCTTAAATTCTTTAAACGTGTCAAAGACTTCAGATTTATTCTTAAGGAAATATATCCATGTATTCCTTGAGAAGTCATCTATAAATGATACATAGTACACAAACTTACCCAGCGATGGAACTTTCACATTATTTTCTGTTGGACAATTATATTGCAAATAAGTAGGCATTGTGCTCCTAGACAATTGTAACTTAAGAATAATTACAGGTAACCAAAAAATTTGGTTTCTCTAGTAGAGAACTATTTAGTAGAAAATGAAAATAGATTTCTAGTTTTTTCTTTCAGCCAAGACTAACATCCTTTCAGTTTTCTTTGATCTTCAAGACAAACTATTTCCACCGTTAAAACTTAAATAGATATAAGGTAGAGAGTAGGCATTATTTAGCTGGCCAGAGGCCAAGACTATTTTACGTAACCCAAAGTATAATCATCAACAACTATAGATTGTATTGAAACACTTGCATATAGGCAATGAAGCACATAAAGTTCCATCATAAGTTGCACATGTACATAATCAAAATGTTTTCTATTAAATAATTTAAGAAACAATACACATTTTAGCTTAGGAGAACATGACCATATACAACGATGACAATAGAAAAATTATTTCCCAACTTAATATTCAACCTCAGTTCGGTTATCTTGTTTATAATCGAGGAAACCATGGTAAGAAGGCCTGTAGATCTGGATGAGGAGCTTAGAATGATGGCTCAAGAAGTCCGTGGTTATGTGGAAGCTGTTCTGAATAGTCTTGCTACAAATGTTCCCAAAGTAAGACATCCATGGGGATTAGCACACAATACAACCATACAGAATCTCAGTGTTTATTCAGTCCATGATACTTGAATTGATGATTTGATGATTTGCAGGCTGTGGTGCTTTGTCAAGTTGAGAAAGCCAAAGATGAAATGCTGACAGAGCTTTACAGCTTAGTGAGGTAAGGTTTAATGAAAAAATGTGGTTAAGGTACACAAATAATTTGTTTTATTATTTTCCCATTTCTGTATTTTGCCAAACTGATTTTGATTTTCACTTGAAATCAGGTCTCTTGGGAATTTACGAATTAGTTTTTTTTGTCATCCTCTATAGGTGTAGTAGACACCTGTTGATTGGAGCATTGTACATTTGAGATTTTGGGGTGCCTTTTCAACTTTTTGTTTAAAAAGGTCCTACATGGATTTAAACTTGGATCGATCCCAAGAGAACTTTTGACTTATCAATTCTGTTTTCCCATGTTGATATGCATGTAGTGTGGGCTCAGTAGCAACACCTTTTAACCTCAATATCAATGACAATGGAGCCACTATGAGCCGTTTTTTGGTTCCTTTTTATTAGCACTCTATTTTACTCATTTATGTCTCTTTATGTTGAATTTTAATTTGATTTAATTTTGAATTTATAGACATACTGTGTTATTGGTTGTTTTGATCAATACTGGTTTGCTTTCCCTGCTTCTGTTGGCATTTTCCTCATTGAATTGGCGAGGGTTCTATATTTTTCCACTTATATTTATTTTAATTTTAATTTAGCTTAATTTTGAATTTATAGACAGACTCTGTTATTGGTTGTTTTTATCAATACTGGTTTTCTTTTCCTGTTTCTGTTGGCATTTTCCTGATTGAATTAGCGAGGGTTCCATGTTTTTCCACTTCTATTTATTTTTTTCCTTCCGATTTACTGATTGGGATTTTGTTTGTTGCAGTATTCATGGGCAATGTGAAGTTATCATTTTTGATGTTACTGCACAACTGACTTACAATAATGTCCCAATGCAGCACATAGATCTTTGCAGGTATCTCTTTTGCAGAGGGGTTTGATCTCTAAGTAGAAATGAAGGTTCCTTAATTGTGTGGTGGCACAACTGCCTGAACCGATTAGCTAAATATCTTTGTGAATTTGAGGGTGTGTGAGAACATTCCTATTGTTCTTTGTGGAAACAAGGTTGATGTGAAGAATAGGCAAGTGAAAGCTAAGCAAGTTAATTTTCATAGAAAGAAGAATCTTTAGTACTATGAGATATCTGCAAAAAGTAACTACAACTTTGAGAAGCCATTGTTGTACTTGGCACGAAAGCTCTCAGGGTGAGCCTTTAATCTAGTTTCTGATGCTCCCTAATATGAATGTTATATTAAAAAAATTGAATTGATTCTATAATGGGTGATTTTTATAGGGATCCAAACCTTCATTTTGTGGAGTCATCTACTGTTGCTTCTCCTGAGCTTTAGATAGACCTTGCAACCCAGTAGCAGTAGGTAGAATGCTATTTTCTTATTATTTTTTGTTAACTTTTATTGAAATAATTTGTTCCATTTCTAAAAGATTGAAACTTTGGCTTACAATCTCTTATGTTGTCAGGTACAACGCAGAACTTGTAGCAGCTATAACCCAACCCCTTCGAGATGATGATGATGATGCTTTTGAATAAACACAAACTTTCATGGAAAGGTTCTTTAAAATTTCGTAGACAATTTTTTCAAAATTACTTAGCATTAGTTTTTAATAGATTTATAAAATTTTATAACTCAAATTTACAAAATTTAAAAGTTTATAATATTATTCCTAAGAG
>APFE031619659.1:34654-56831 GCA_000404065.3 Pinus taeda | reverse complement strand
TTCAAAATAAAAGAAACATTAACAATCGAGAAAAGTAAGAAAAGAAAATTTTATTCAAATTAAACAAAAATCATGAGCAATCACTTCATGTATAAAAGTCTTGTAATCCAATCCTTAAATATAAGGAATTTGGTCCTTATAAGTTGTGTAGTCCAATGCCAGAAAGATATATACGATTTCTTCGATTAAAAAAAAATCAATACCATCAATAAAGGTACCAGAACGAAGATCTCTCAACGCACGAAGATCAAGCACATCCTTATCGAAATGTCAAACACCTACTCTCAACGCACAAAGATGAAGCACATCTTATCAAATCATCAACTACAGCCTGACAGGAACGCAGCTTTGGTCGCGGCGTTGGAGGGGTTGGAGTGAGGAGAACTCGCTTGCATTTCCCAGGCAAACAAGGCAGGCCCTAACCTGCTCCACCCTGCAAAGACTTTAGTATAGGCAAATTTAGGGCTACGGAAATTTATAAAGTTTGGGCTGTTTAGACAATAATCCTTGAGGGTGGTCCAAATGGTGAAATTCACAAAGTTTGGACTGTTTAGATAATAATAATAAAAGGTTTCAAGAGCATTGATGGGTGGTTTAAATGATTGAAAGGCTTTGCTAAGTTTTTGGTTCTTTGTCGTTTCGACTATTTAGATAATAATAAATAAAATCTCAAAAGTATTTAGATAATAATAAATAAAATCTCAAAAGTATTGATGGGTGGGTTAAATGGTGGAAAGGCTTTGCTAATTTTTTGGTTGTTTATCATTAGTCATGGGTTCAATTTTGTTTTAGGTCTATCAGGGTTATGAGTTGGCTTAGCTTTTGATGGGTGGCCCAAATGGCTGAAAATTACTGTAAAGTTTTTTGTTCCTTTATTATTAGTCACCCTTTCCATTTTCTTTTAGGTTCATCAGGGTTAGGTTCTATCATTAAGTTGGCTGGGTTTCATAAGAGTTCGACTCCATTATTGAGTTACATAGGCTTCTTAAAAGGAAAAAGAAAAAGCTCATATATTTTAATTTCTCTTTTTGGGACCATATGAATCATTCATTGGCTTCAATAATTTGAATATATGTGAGATTGAAACTGAAAAGTTTTCACTGTAATATTAAAAGTAAATTAAAAAAAACTATCACATTAATAGCTGTCACATTAACATTAAAACTACATCAAGCTAAAATAACACTAAAAATTTATCTAAACTAAATATACCATAAATTTATGAATTTAAAAACGGGCACTCCAGGAGAAAACTGTTCGATGACTTATAACATTACCTTCCCACACAAGCGCTTTACTTGTAAAGTTGTATGCCTTCCTACTCGTGCTTAATGCTATTTATATTTATCGAGGAAGAATCCCCACAGCAATTCTCACATCATTGAAAATAAAATTGTGAGTTGCAATTTAAAAAAACGATGCTTATGTGTACCAGGGCAGAATAACCTGAACACATACCATTTCATACCTTTGTATACGAAAAGGTACCCTCACATCATTGAAAATAAAATTGTGAGTTGCAATTTAAAAAAACGATGCTTATGTGTACCAGGGCAGAATAACCTGAACACATACCATTTCATACCTTTATATACGAAAAGCTACCTTCTCAGAAAAGTGATGAAACAAGTTATACTACTGAATGTAAAGGACAGCCAGCGGAAATTAAAAGGAAACAGCTATCAAAGCATTCTTAAACCCACCAGTGAGTAGCATTTGCAAACTAAATCAAACTCTCGGCAATAAATTTTGGGACTATAAACCCTAGACATTTGTAAAAGGCCCACTAAAATTTTAGACTGGTTCTTAACTCTAGGCAATAAATTTTGGGACCATAAACCCTAGACATTTGTAAAAGGCCCACTAAAATTTTAGAATGGTCTTTTGATAGGAAAATAGATTTAGCATTATCAAAAATCCTGGGCCACTAAAATTTTGGAGTTTGATATAAAAATATTTGGTCCACCTAAATTTTAGAGCTTTCTAATTTTACTTTTGATAATGTAAATAAATTTAGTATCATCAAAAACTATGGCCACAGAAATGTTGCAACTTGGTATAAAAATTATAGACCACTACAGAAATGTTGCAACTTGGTATAAAAATTATAAACCACCAAAATTTTAAAGCTTGACAACTGTAATCTAAAAATTTTTGATAATGTAAATAAATTTAGTACCATCAAAAACCCATGGGCCAGCTAATTGTTGCAACTTGATATAAAAACTATGCACCACCAAAATTTTAGAGCTTGACAACTGTAATCTACAAAATCTTCTGCCTAATTTTACCAAAATCATATGGAAATTTTCATAATTTTCTAGGTAGGAAAATTGGAAACCTAATCAGACTGCGGCATAAACAAAACCAGACCAGATGAACCTAACCCAGTGGAATAACATAATCTTTCGTAAAAATCGATGCGGATCTGTGTTTTTTTACCCTACTGTACTCGAATATTTACCCAGCCTTTGTGATTTTTTAATGCTACCATCTCGTCTTTTGTTCTATATTCCAATAGGTGAGAATATACGTGCAGGCACCCGCAGATATCACCTTCCGAAACCCTGTAACGAATGACGTAAAATTTGAAGTGACACCAGGGCTATAAGTATGCACCCCACACTCTAGTATCTTCACCCCTCGTTTTTTGCTTCCTTTAATCATCCCGCAAATACAGAGTTTCGCGTTTCGAGAACAGAGAGACGATGGATAACTTTGTACGTCTAGGGGTTGGCATTTTAGGTTCGTGAACGCTACCATACCCCGCAACATAATGTTTGGTCTCTTTTCTCTGTTATTATAAATGCCAAAGTTTTCTAGTTGGACTGGAACCATAGATTGAATGTTTCGATTCTAGTTCCTGTTAAACTGTAGCTGAACTATATAGTAACGTGAGCGTCTGGTTTATCTTACATGACTCTACAGGTAGTGCCATTGCTCTTCTTATGTATGGAGCACCTATGTAAGTATAATAGTATCACCGCATAACCCATGTTATTAATTTCTGATATTATTTTAGTGTAATCGCACTGAATAATACTAGGTTTAAGAGAGCTATTCAAATGAGAATTGCAGAGAGGTTCTTGGTATTAATAAACGATGATAATATTTTAATGTGTAGTAGTTATTACCGCATAACCCATATTATTAATTTCTGATATTATTTTAGTGTAATCACCCTGAATAGTACTAGGTTTAAGCGAGTTATTTAAACGATGATAATATTTTAACCCTGAACAGAACTACATTCATGAAGGTGATCCAAATGAGAAGTACGGAAAGTTTTTCAGGCTTTCCATATGCAATAGCGTTGTACAACTGCATTCTGTACACGTGGTATGGATCGCCTCTAATCAGCAATGGGTGGGATAACATTGTTGTTATGGTTGTCAATGCTGTTGGCATCCTGCTTGAGTGCTGCTTTATTTGCATCTATCTCACTTTCGCTCCACCTAAACCCAAGGTATTCTCTTGTCCTATTTATTTGCTGCAAATAGTTTTGAAGAGTGCCGCGGTTCGTGATGGCCTATTTTTGTCAATGAACATTGACATAGATCCTTGGAATCATTTGGCAGTTCATAATCAGTGAATGTTCAATGAATATTTCTTGCAGAGGAAAATGGTAGGAATGGTTATAGGCGTGTTGATGGTTTTTGGAACTATTGCAATAACTTCCTTTTTGGCTGTCCATGATCACAACAAAAGGAAGGCCGTTGTAGGAACTGCAGGAATAGTGGCAACTGTCATTCTCTACGCTTCTCCACTATCTGTAGTTGTAAGCTTTATACTGCATTAGCTCTTTATAATGGCTCATCAATCGTTTAGATTCAGTTATTGATACCTGTACAAAATTGCATTTATTGTTAATATTTCTTATCGAGTTTATTAAATTGCAGAGAACGGTAATTCAAACCAAGAGCGTGGAATTCATGCCCAGCTTCTATTTCTCCTTCTTTGCTTTCCTCGGAAGTGTGCTGTGGATGGTATATGGCGCTCTTAGCAAGGATATCATCATCATGGTAAGGTTACTACTTTATATCAGAGAATTCCTCTGGCGTATAGTGTTTCTTTTTCTGACTGACATAATAAGCTACAGCTGAATCATACTTTGTTTTTGCAGGCACCAAACTTTGTCGGTGTGCCATTAGGGTTGGCTCAGATGGTTTTATTCTGTGTTTATCGAGCCAAAAAGAGCCAACGCGTTGAAAATGAAAAGATGGATGGAGGCAAACAACGCGACTTTATGAAAGAGAGGAGCGACGTCGAAAAACCAAAGTGCCGATTGGATGACCAAGATATCGAAATGCAGTTGAATGTATGACTTGGCCGAGGGCGACCAAACTATTTATCCTCTGCGATAAAATTTGCATCGTATTTTTTGTTATTTTACACACTTGGTAGTATGCAGCCATATCGAATTACAACTCCGGCTTTGAGTCAGTGCATGACAACGAAGTATGCTAAGTTCATGTAAAATTCTGTAGACTCTATGATTTATTAAAACAGTCCAGTTTCCATATCTGTAATTCAGCAATGTCCGTAAATCTTGTGATATTTATATAGAAGAATGTACAATTTAAATCCATTATCATAGAAATTTAATTAAATTTTGAACCAGCGAAGCACAAAACTTTTGGGGTATCCGCGAAAGCAACTTTAGTGCAACTCTCGGCTCCGAATGTGATGCACGCCCAAACTCGACTTTCAAAGAAATGGCTGACAAATGCATGACAAAATCATGAAAGAAATATGCCACACAGAATAATGGAAATCGGAAAACAATAGGCCTGATGTAACAGATGCAAAAGTACAAATGCCCTTCTTATTACACTATTACACCAAGGACATTTTTAGACATTTTCTTAAGACAAAATAAATCTTTTGTTTCAAAACATCATTTTTTATTTTAGTTATTTTACATTAAAAATTAATATCAATTGATTTAAATATAAATTTTAAGATAAAAATTGGTTGAGACAAAAATATTTTAATACAAAACTTTATATTTAAGAAAAAAATAGTTTAAGTCAAAAATATTTTAAGAAAAAGTAGTCTCACACAAAAATATTTTAAAACAAAACTTTTTAAGACAAAACTTAAGACAAAAAATTTAAGACGAAAATATTTTGGGAGAAAACTTTATATTTAAGACAAAAGTAGTTTGAAACAAAAATTTAAGGACAAAACTTTATATTTAAGACAAAAATAGTTTAAGACAAAATTATTGTAAGACAAAAACAATTTAAGACAAAATTATTTTAAAACAAAACTTTATATTTAAGACAAAAACATTTTGAGACAAAACTATTTTAAGACAAAAGTTTATATTTAATAAATGACAACTTTAGATCAAACCTATGTTTAATACTATATTTCACTTCGAATGAAAATGGAGGGCAACACTGAGTTTCAGGGTGATCTCTGCGCGCGTTCTGAACTGGAGGGTGATCTGTGCATGCATTCTGAACTGGAGCTCATGCGCCAATGCTTCGTCAGCCCCTACGGCCCTTCAGAGGCCCCCTTCTCAATCCTTCCCGGCATCTCCGCAATTGGGCTTTGCCTCCCTCCTCCGACTAGTGGTGATGCTCGCACAATGTCTGCGTCTGGGTTTTGTGATCGCAGAGGAGCGTAACCGCCACCATGAGTGCACCTGCAGGTCGGGAGCCTTCTCCCACCCCGCCAATCTCTTCAGAAGAAGCATTCAAAAGATTTCTCTCACAGAAAGAGAAGAAAAGTTTGATTTGAGAAGTCCCGAAATTCATAAAAAAACTGGAGGAAATTCCTGAGATCGCCCTGTCAAAAGACCAACCGATAAAAATTGCCCTAGCGGTGGTTGACAGAGGGTTGGTAGGACAATTTATGGGACGTTAACACTCTACAAAAAAAACAAATGACTGGATCCAACACAACTCGGGCCCCAGCTCGAAAACAATGTGATTTGCTATGCTGTCGGAAGAGGGTATTTCATTTTCGAGTTCACCTCCAAAGAAGATCGAGATTTGGTTTTCAGAAACGGTCCCTATTTTATGGGAAATCAGGGTTTGTATATTAATAAGTGGACCCCTCACTTCGATCCCTCAATCAATACCCTTAAAGAGGTCCCAGTATCGTTCTGGCTTCCCAATCTTCTCATCCATTGCTGGAGCTATCACACCTTGCAGAAGATTGGAAATGGCCTGGGCCGTTTCATTGATAAAGCAGATAAGAAGGGCCAATATACCTGCACAAGAATCTGTGTCGAAGTGAATCTGGAAGTTGGACTGCCCAAAGCGGTAAAATTTCCAGTCGGAGAATGGCATCACTATCAAAAATTGGATTACGAGCAACTACTTTTCAAATTCAAAAATGGTCACGAACATGGACACTTCCAACGAAATTGCCCAAAAGCTCCAACTGGGGACAAAGTTGACAAAAAAGGATGGAAAGAAATCAAAAAGGGCAAGGCAGTCCCAAAACCAACTGAGAATAAAAATTCAGGGCCATTGGTGAAGCCCCAGCCTAAACCAAAAGCCAAAGAAGTTCCAGAAGATGGTTCTTCATCTGGGGTAAAGATAGATGCCATTGGAACCCAAGAGGAACCAGGAGACCCATCGAAGAAAGTGAAAGAAGCAGAGGAAAAGTCAACTCTTCCTCCATGAGAGGATGAACAAGGGGAGAAAGAAGAAAACGAGGAGCGCATTAGTCTGGGCTCTGATTCTGAGGGAGATTCAGAAGATGGAGTCTCAGATTTAGACAGTTCGCATATCACTCCTATCAAGTCGACCAGGGGTTGAAAGTCCAAGAACAAATTTGCTCAAGAAGCTTGGAAGGGTGTCCTAATGTTAGGACCTGACAAAACAGAGCTTCCAGGAAATATTCAGGACATGCTAAGAAACTGGGCCAAGTTATGCCCATTCTGTCTCCCCAAAAAAAACCTTGTCAAGATTGGCTGGATGTGGATCCCCAAATTCACATGCTGGAAACTGTGGTTGGAGAGGAATAATAGAATATTTAGGGAGGAGAGTTGTAACCTGGTCAGAATTATCACTAAGATCAAAGCTCTGTTAGGGGAGGCCTTAGAAACCAAACCCACCATAAGAAATGGCATGATTGTGGACAGCGAGGAAGATCAATGGTTAAAAAAGCATGTTCCAAATCATCAGAATAGATCCATTCCTCCTGCTAAAGCCCCTTCTCATTCGGAAATTTGTCTGGAAGAACATGAATTAATCAAATGGATATCTGCTTTGGATGATCACTGCCTATTCTTTGATGGGGCCTCTAAGGGTAACCCAGGAAAGGCGGGTGGTGAGGGAGTTATCTTAAGCCCAGGTGGCTCAACTGAGCTTGGGGTCTGGGGCATCAAACAAACAATAGAGCAGAGACTCTTTTTCTGTGGCAGGGTCTAAATTAGGCTATCAAGAGGAATCCCCTCTCCATCTCACTCTTTGGAGACTCCTAACTAATTATACAAGCTATGAACTCTCAATAGATCCCTTCTCAGGTGCAGTTAGCCCCCATCCTCAAAAAAATCTGACTGCTATTGCCAAAGCTCCACAAAATCTACTTCTATCATGTTCTAAGGAAGTTAAACTCAAAGGCGGACTTGGCAGCCAACTTAGGCTCTCTCAGGAGCAGGAGATCTCTGTTAGTAAATGATGTTGAATCAGAATGCAACATTCCTTAATTCTGGAGTTGTCTGGGCCTCTGTTCCTTTGAGCATTTCGCTGATTCATATTCTCCAGACTTCGGGACCAAACCATTTTGAGCTGGCTACTGTTAGGAAATGTGGACTCATTGACAAGGGAAAATTCAAAATGCAACCGTAGCATATTTCGATCTCTGTTCGACGTTGGAACTCACTGCTGCATCTAGGCAGGTGCTCAGGAGTTCACGAGGGCCTCTTCAAGGCCAATTTACCGTTGTTGTCATTCTTCAACACTATATAACACTCCGCCAAACATTTCAAAAAGAAATCGCAGTGATTCTTGGGATGATTCGGCACTTTGGTGCGTTGGATCTCCTCTCTGCAAGCTAGGAAGCAGAGCTATGTCACAGAAAGAAAAAGCAGTGGAATTTCAAGGCACCATTTTGAAACCAAATCAAGCTCTTTTTTAAGCCTCTATCTGCATTCACAGTGTAACTCATTCAGTGAACTATTCAAAAGAAAAATCTTCTTTCCCCGCCGACTATTACAAGGAAATACAGGGTTTCAGTGTTAAATTCCTCGGCAGCTGATTTGCTGAATTTTAAATAAAAACTAACCGTTTATGTCAAAAAAATAAAATGGAGAGCAGAGCGCTTAGACTTTGACATTGCTCTGCAACTAGCAGACATTCACAGACTGTGTCATTCTGCGATTAACCTTCAGCTATAAGGCAGCTACAGCACAATAAGGAACAACTATCACGCAATGGAACCCCCTCAGGGGGAGGACATGATGCCTCCCCCCGCTGCTATGGAAAACGACCTGCGACAGACTGAAAATGTTAGGATGGACCATCCAGAAGATACCACAACAGAGAATGAAAATACACCAATGAATAACAACACAAATGAAGAACCATGAGTAACATCAAACACCTGTAAGTCGGTAGCAGTTGACAGACCCAAAATCGAGCTCCCAAGTCAGCGCATCAACACTAAGATCTAGTTTATGAGGGATCATTCTTTGATAGGGAAGTTCATAGACCTTTGGCCAATGGAGAAAGCTTTTCATGGCTGGATCGCAGCCAAATGGAAGCCAAAAGGGCACATAACACTATAGTTTGGGCCTAAGCGCTTCTTTACCACCATTTTCAATTGTCTAGAGGACCGAAACAGGGTATTGGATGGAGGACCATATTTCTTCGATGGAGCAGGGCTACACCTAAGAGGATTGATTGAGTGTTTTAACCCAGACAAAGAAGATCTGAGCTAGGCCTTGGTGTGGTTGCACCTTTATTCTCTCCCTCTGGAGTATTGGGAGGAAGAATCCTTGCGAAACATTGGGAATGGTTTAGGCGAATTCATCAAAGTGGCAGAGGAGACAAAGCTGAAGCAATACACCTCCTATGCGTGGATCTGTGTATACATGCACCTCAGCAAAGCTCTCCCAGATGCGATAAGCCTCTACCAGATGATTATGAATGGTTACAAACAATAGATTAAGAGCATGTACCATTCCATTGTCCAAAATGCCATGCCCTGGGCCATTTATTATGATACTGTCCCTCCAATATGAAATCGACGACCACCCCTTCAATGGACAAATTCGACTCGAAAGGGTTCACAAAAGTTCCCAATCACAAAAAGACCAATAAAAAGCCCTCTACCTCAGTCAAAAAACTTGTCACTAGCACCTCCTTGCCTTCAACAAGCAATAGCTTTGAAATCCTGCTTCAGCCGGAGGTTCATATTTTAGATAATCATAAACAACCTAAAGCCATTCCTAAGACTTTCGCCCATTCTGCTCCATCAAGCTCAAAGAAAGCCCTCACTTCTAAGCAACCCGAAGACACCAAAACGCCCTCTCCCAGTAACATGCAAAAAAGGATTGCTCAAGGTATGGAGGTAGATAGCACACAGATGCAGCTCATGATTGTAGATGATACAGAGGCAGAGAAGGAAACACTATAGCACATGGAAGAGGAACCAGAGAGCTTCAACATCGGAGATCTAGATATATTGGGACTTCATCAGGCTTTTAAGAAAAAGGAATATGTCAAAATTCTTGAGGGACAGCTAGAGAAATTATAAGTAATTCTCTGAAGAGCACAAAAGCAAATATCATTAGGCGTCCAAACTGGTAGTCAGTGGGATGGAAGAAATATCTTCAAATATGGATGAAAGATGTTTTATGATATGTATGTAGCCAGTACACTCCTTTGCATTAATCCTTGCTTTATATCTTGCATGCAACCTCACCGCTTGTCACATTTGGCTACCTGCTTCCAATAGTCTCCTAGCTCTTTCCTGACAAAGCAAGTGAAGGAATTTCCTTCAACCTGATTTCTTCAAGGCTTTTCATAGAAATTATAGAGCTAAGACAAGGAGATGTGGAATCTCACTATCAAACTCCTAAAAATACTTTGCATGTTTGAATATATCCAAACAATTAAGCTACCACTCATCACATTGTCAATCTTGGAAGACTCAAGAAAGATCACATCTCTAGATATTAAAAACTACTTATTCACTTCATCATAGAGATGGTATGCTTTGGAGGTATGAGTACCCAAAGAAGATACATTTGTGATTCCTTGCACTAAGTTTTTTTATCTGTTCCTTAGGTATGAAGGCATAATATGAGGAACCAAAAACCCTGAGATGCCTCACCGAAGGAATGTGGCCATACCACATTTCATAGGGAGTCTTGTTTCTAATAGCAAGAGTTGGACACCTATTATTTATATACACAACACATAGAACCACATCAGCCTAAAAACTTATGAACTTAACATGTGAACTATGCCAAGTTCATAGTGAAAGTAATACATTCCAATCAACTATGTGTTAAAAAATGCAACAAGAAATTCTCAATTTGATTTTTCCTTGATTAAATTGAAAAAATTCAAATTTCCACATCAACAGACAACTTGGATGATGTTAACTTGTGTGACATGGCTTGCGTCACCTAGTTTACTCAATAAATTCGAGTTGGAGGAGTTAGAGTTCAGTTCTACGTATGCGATTGCTAACTTGGGGCAATAAATGTCAATTATCTCAGGTTGTTGTCAGTTGAAGTAGTTCTAACTTTTGGAGGAACTAGTGGAAGGTAATTTAAGAAGTGGGACTTCAGTCAAACTCGATGATCATCTAGTTAACTGATCAATCAACCCAAAATAGTTGGGGCATGAAGAGAAGTCAAGTCCCCTAAAATTGGTGGAGATTTGAAGGTAGTTTTAATTTCTTATAGCTCACACAGTTACAAGAACTTGCTATAACCATAGTGGAGGAGGTAGGTTGATTAGGAGCTTCTTGTGAAATTAGAGAGTGAATGATTGTTGGTAGCATTAATAGGCTACCAGCAATTTGTTTTGCACCACACTTCAATGTTTTGGGCATGGTTTTTGAGGGTGGATATTTTTTTATTATTCTTTTTGGTCATGCACGTCCTCACTAAGTATCTTGGGAGGTCTGTAATAGTTCCTTCCATGCACATCCTCACTAAATATCTTTTGGGATGTCTGTACTAGGTCCTTGTAAATTTCTATTTGCCAAGACTTACCTACTTATGGTCTTACATGCTCACAACAATTCGACAGTTTATGGCACTTTCCAAATCACCATTCCTGAAGGGATCCAATGAAACGACTTCAGAGGAAGATGAGAAGGGAAAAATATTATTGGAACTAGCCTAGAAATAGTGGAATTGGTTAGTCCCAATGGTTATAGAGTTGTACTAGTCTAGTTTGGTGGTTCAGATTGGACAAGGTTGGTCTTGTATTGAACTGACCTTAAAAAACCAAATTCACTAGTTTTCTAATAAACTGACCAATTTTGAAGAATGTAGTGCAACATAGCTAATGACCACCAAATAATAATTTTTTAATAAAAAATGTTGAAAAGGAAAAAAAAAATTATTAACTCGAGGGCCCTACAAAACCTAACCCTAGTAATTAATTGTAATATTTAAGTTTTAAAGTTAAAGTAAAATTTGACATTCTCCTTATATTTCCTCTTTGAAAAGGAAGGATAAGGATAATGTAAACTTTTACTTAAATATTTAATATTAACATTAATTGTCTCGAGTTGTTTCAGAGTGGTTCCAACTTCATTCAATTTTTAGAAAGTAAAATTTTAGATCCCATTCAAAAATTACCCGTGACTATTTGAACTGCCTCTTTGTAATGAGTCCTAGACTTTTACTTCTGATTTTTCAGGTGCAGTTATTGAATAATCATATTCCTCATGATACTTTGCAGCTGTAGCTGATCTTTAATCCATTGTAAGCACTTGACCTAGCATAGGGAACCATTAGCTACCCCTTCCAAGTTGCACCTCAACGTTGAAATTTTCTTTTTTAGTAGACATTCATTTTATCCATTAGATCATTTCTTCAATTGTGACAATCCAAAAACACCCCTGCTAGCATATGCTTGACAATCCATCTCATCTTTACTACTACCTTATAAACACTCTTAAATCTTGTGCCTCCAATATAAAAGAGGAAGAACCAGAAAGGGCCTTCTTGGCCTTCTCCATAGCCCACAATATGTTTAGCTTCTCTCTTGTGCTTACACTCTAGTCTTCTCACAGCTTTAGAATGGTGAATCTTAAACACGGTCTCATGATGTCCATTCAAGGATGATTGTTAATCTTCCCATCTCTGTTTCACCTCCCTCTCCTACCCTCATGAACCCAATAAGCTGAATTAAACCAATCTTAATGTATCTGAGATAAAAATCCATCCAACTGAGTAGATTGAGTTGAGACCCTTTTAGAAACTAAATCCATCCCTCCACAATGATATATCCATCCCCAACAACATCATCATGCTATGTTCGAGATCTACCATTCCCATGATCACTATAAATTTCTGAGTCCTTCACTTACATATTTGGTAACATCATCATTCAGATCAATTATACTTTGTTGTGTTGTTTCTTGTGTTATGATTTCCTTTAATGGAAATATCTCCCTAGTAGGCACAAGTACCTAAATTTGAGTTCTTATTAAACTCTTGCATAAACATACTTAATTTTCATTTTCACCTATTCGGTTTCAAATTCTTGTGTGGTTGGTTTACTAGTTGACTACTAGCATTCACCAAGTGGTTATTAATGATCATAGTTAGTCTAGAGTGAATGTTGGACTTTGCCTTGAAAACCAAGCCCCAAGAATAAGCACTTATCATGGAACATTTCAGAGCCCATACTAGTGGAAGGCCAATTGTATAATGGGACTTTAGTCAAACTCAGTGATCATCTAGTTAATTGATCAATCAACCCAAAATATCTAGTGCTTGGAGAATTCGAATTACCCAAATATGGTGGAGATTCCAAGGAAATGTAACATCAATTGTAGACTATCCTTGAGTGTACAGGTGTTAGATACTTTCCCCCTTTTCTTTCTTATTCATTCATTACCAAACACTATACCACTAGTTCTAAGAATCTTGTGGATACTATCACCCCAATAAATGTATATTTTATTTTATACGAGACAAGAATTGTATATTTAACTTTGGGACACTCCAAAGATATTTTGATGCACCTTCCTTTATGACTTGATGACCTTAATTCCCATTCCATGTTCATCCATGTGGATGCACTTTATGATGTTCTACGACAACCTAAGTCCTTGTCAACTTCCTCTCATCTTCCTTGTCATGTTTTCAGTCTTGTGTATCCAACAAGAAATTTGGGAGATGAATTCCATCAAGGTAGAAAATCAAGGGGGTTTCAAGTGATTTATTTAGGGTTCCCACTAGCATAGTCCCACCATATGATCCACCCAATCCCTAAATTGGAGTCTACTGCTATTTCAATTAACTATTAGATGATCATGGTGGGCCATAATTCCAAGTTAAATATTATGACTCTTCATATGATATTATTGGAGATACTTGAGGAGACATCTTTTTGGCTAAAGGGTTAAGGGAGGATTTTGACTTCAATATCGACCCATATTCTAATTCTAGAGAGCCATATTGTAATAAGGTTAAAAGATCCAATACTAACCGGATATTTTTGGAGTTTTAAATGACAACTCGTTAAAATTCCATAAATTGACAAAGTCTATATAACTTTTAAGGAAACCCTTTGGAAGACGTTTATAATAAATTGATCATTAGACCCACCTATGATTAGGCCTCGATCCAACCTCAGAAATAACTTTGAACAACCATTTCAAGTGACATCACTCCAATATCCAATCCAACATAAGAGAGCACATGGATGCCCCACTTTAGTGAGAAGAGGAATATTTAGTGAAGTACAAGACCCTCCCAAAAATATTTGAAACATAGGCTCAAGCTGCCTTAGGAGGTTTGAAATGAAACCACATTCCTACACTCATTAAGATGCCACTGAACAAATTTATAACGAATGAAGTAGTTTTATATTAAATTCCACAGAGGGTTGAATGAAACTCAAAATATAGCCACCTAATTTCTTGTGAAAGATCCTTAGAAAAGGCTTCTTTAGGCCTCAAAATAGTGTCTAACATAGGGCTTTGACTTGTGAGAATTAGGGCTTAGATTTCCCCTACCAAAGAGGGATGAAAAAGATCCCTATTCATTCAATCAAAATGTATCTCTATCCTAGGGCCAAAAGATAAAAGCTGGGAAAACGAGCTTTATCCATCGAGATAGATTTGGATGCAAGAATCAATGTTTTTGGGTCCAAGATCATATTCATTTGATTCTCCTCATTGTGTCGATTCCAATGGTAGGTGGAATGCCACATAACTCCTCATGTTTGACGAGATAACACCGCAAAATGAGTTGATGAAGGAAACTTGATGTTGTGGTGAACTAATGGAACTTATTCTCAAATGGTTGATTAACATTAAAGGTATCTAATGAGTTTCCTTTAAAGTTATCTATAGGCACATTTAAGAATAAATATGGTTATACAAAAGATCAACAAATTAATAATATCTATCAACATTAAGTTATAGAAATGTTTTTCTCATTCAGCTTTGGATTGATGGTTAATGGGTCCACTGTTAAGGAACCCCTTGCATTAGGCCACCAGTTAAAATCCACCGTCACTTCTACACTACAAAAAAAAGTCACATAAATGTTTTAGAAAATAGAGATCACAATTATATTATTGTCTTATCTCACTCTAAACATAAATGGATGGATATAGTTTGAGCTATAGAATATGTAGATGGCTTAATCAAATAATTGATGCAATCAATTGTTGAATGTTGTTGTCATTTATCCCAACCTCAGTCTTTGAAAGACTCTTAATATCCATCTATGGATTGCATTGATAGGAATACCCAATGGTCACGAAACCCTAAAAGGAAGAGAAGAAAGCAAGCCGTTGTAATGTAGCCATGATACTCTGCATTTAGGAATTTGGATTCAAGAATCAATGTTTTTGGGTCCAAGATGATCTTCATTTGATTCTCCTCATTGTGTTGATTTCAATGGTAGGTGGAATGCCACATAACTCCTCATGTTTGAGGAGATATGCTTGATCAAATTTAGTGCCTCAAAAGTATGGTAAATATCCCCAAAATGAGTTGATGAAGGGAACTTGACGTTGTGGTGAA
Source organism: Pinus taeda (assembly GCA_000404065.3). Classification (NCBI taxonomy): domain Eukaryota; kingdom Viridiplantae; phylum Streptophyta; class Pinopsida; order Pinales; family Pinaceae; genus Pinus; species Pinus taeda. The sequence continues at coordinate 41,639 of APFE031619659.1, read as the reverse complement.
TTAATGGAACTTATTCTCAAATGGTTGATTAACATTAATATTGGGATTATTAAGGATCATCCTAGTTAATTTTAACTTACAAAGAAAGACTTTGTAAAGGTATTATTGTTTAAATACTTTGATCCCATGTCAACTTTTAAGGATGAGTTTTTTGGCTCCAAAATTTAAAAATTCAAGTTTCATTTTGTCTATGTCGGCGCCATGTGTTAGGATGATGTTCACCCCTCTAGAAGCTTTCTCCACTTTATATTTGAGCTTGAAATCTCCTTGGAGTTCATTGAAATTTTATCCAATCCTAGAATTATCTCTATTCTAGCAGGTGAGGAATAGTCGCATTCACCTATGGATGAGGATGAATTTCATTGTGAGCTATTAAGATTGATCTAAGGCTATTGTCGATTTTCTGAGGAGTATACTTGAGGTTTTCTGTGGAGTTTTTTTACCTATTTTGAGGCCTACTTTGAATCACCTCTATGGAATAATTTTAGATTCTATTGTGGTTGAACTCACTCGCATAATCAAGTAATCTTCACTATTTTTTGAGGTGATTTCATTGGTAGTCCAAGGATATTTTTATATTAATATTGAGCCCTATTCAAAATTTCTCTAAGGAAGCCTAGTTTTCTATTTCTGAGCAGTAATTTGTGACTATTTAAAGAAATTTTCACAAAGATCCAATACTAACCAGAGCGAGTTTTGGAAATGGGAGATATTGTAATAAAGATTTGCATTGTCTAATTCTATGACTTCAATTGTAGGATTTCAGTGGCTCGCAGCGATCGATAAATTTGTTTGAGTGAAAATGAAAGTTGAAGCACAACATGAGAACTCTTCTACTCTATGCGAGGCCTTATGCCTTGAACCATCTCTCAGCGCGTGGCTTTGAATGCAGAATATCTCTCTGCATTTGATTTATGGCTACAACCCATGTCTCTACACATGACATTCCCTATATCCAGCTACCCTACGCGTGTCTTTTGTTTTTCAGGTAAGATGTCTTCATGATTCATAACATCATGTTTGTCTAGTTAGTCTACCATTGATGTTTCCTTTCTAAATGAGTGGATCCCAGTGTTTATCCTTATAGCTACGTGTGGCCATATTTAGTCTAGCATGTGGCCTTTCACGTTCTATTTTTCTTGGTACGTGATATGATTCTAAATTGGTTAGATCTTTTTTGGCACCTTACATACTAGTTATGGCCTGAACATTGTAGGAACATAGAGGGTTTGAAGGAAGAGTGAGGGTTTCTGCAGGGAACAGAGGAACGAAAAAGATAGAGGGTTTCAAGGAATAGAGAGGGTTTCTACAAGGAACAGAGGAATGAAAAAGATAGAGGGTTTCAAGGAATAGAGAGGGTTTCTGTAAGGAACAGATAGGGTCTCTACAAGGAACAGAGGAATGAAAAAGATTGAGATATGTCTTTAGATTCATGAAGATGGTGACAGTGCCACACCAATGTCACGTTGTTTCTGTTGCGCTAAGAGATGGCTAGAGAATCGCCTCAACTTGTTCTGGAGGGATTCTCCAGATGGAATGAGAAATTGGGCAGAGAGGGTTTCTACAAGGAATAGAGGAATGGAAAAGATTGAGGAATGTTTACAGATTCAGAAAGATGGTGACAGTGCCACACCAATGTCACTTTGTTTATGTTGTGCTAAGAGATGGCTAGAGAATCGCCTCGATTTTTTCTAGAGGGATTCTCCAGACGACACGAGAAATTGGGCTTTTGGGAGGAATTGATGGAATGGAATCCAACGATGGGCCTGGCGGAACTACTCCATTCCCTACCTGATTGCTGCCACGACTTTCCATTATGAATCAACTGGAAAACCCTCCTCCACACTGCAATGAACCAACACCTTTTCTTCTACAACCAAACCTTCCTCCGCGTCATCAACCAAACCTTCCTCCTCGTTTGCCCCATTGCAATGGAGGGTTTGTCAACAAAATGTAGAGACAAACGCCAATGTTTGAGAGCCACAATACTAGGCTTTTTGTGATGGAAATTAAGGGCATGAGGCCCAACGTCAGCAGAGCACATACTCGTTTATTCGTGGGTGGCAGGAGATAGATATTAAGAGCCTCATTATTAGGAAAAGTGGGAGACATGGGAGTCAACTGAGTGGCAAACAACAGGAAACAGTGGGCTAGGCCATCTTAAAATGGAAACAGGTTGGCTTAAAATGGAAACAAGATAGCTGAAACCACTGAAACTTCTTTGATGTAGAGGCTGAAAATCTTTTTGGCACCAAGTTGTTTTAGTTTTTATATGTTGGGGCTTTCACTATTATTTTGCAAAGGAACTTGAGGCTGAGCTAGAAGTTTCAAGGAAGACAACAAAGGGTTTATTTTCCACAGGTATTTTCCTTTCAATTTGATTTATTTCCGATGCAAAGATGTTGGCATTGGTATTATTTTCCTTGCGTAGCTGTATTCATTGGTATAGCTATAAGAATTTGGATTATTTTCATGGTATAGATGTAGGCATTGGGATTATTTTCAGGGTATATTTGGGTTTGTGAGTATAATTTAACGAGTTTTCCAACTAGGGAAAGTACTTTTGAATTATGCTAGTGCATGAACATGGAACCTCAACCTAATTTGAATTAATTGGTCTCTGGCAGAGTCTATATATTGCATTCATGTTCATCAATAACATATTATTAGATTTTATTAGAATTTTGAATTGTCTCTCTCATTCATTAGTTAATTTCTTAGTGGTTGTTGTGTGTGGAGCATGATTGTTCAGAGGTCTTTGTTTCAGACGGATGTATACCCCAGGAAGTTTTGTACACCCCTCCACGCGCGCGCGCGCGGGGGGGGGGGGGGGTGTGCGGTAGACCTTATGTTTAGTTTAGGGTTTTTTTCCCAAGAAGGCAACCCCTATCTTGGTATGAGGGCATTGTATTTGAGGTTGTGATATAGATGTGTATTCGGTGTGAGCGAGAAATAGAGAGGTGAGACTGTGAGAGAAAGCAAAGGATATTACAACAGATTTGCTGTAGGTTGTCTCTCTTCATTTTATTGGATAATAGAAAGGAAGGACTAGTTGTTCGAGGTAGACGTAGCCCAAACTGGGTGAACCACGTATATCTGTGCCTCTCCTATTTTGTGCGTTTTCTGTGTTTATATTTCTGCAATATTTTATGTGTTCCATTGCTCCGTAATATTTAATTTCCTAACAACTTCTATCAGAGCCGAAGGTCTATTTGGTTCATAAACTCACAAGAAAGAAGGGTTCCTTGTTCGAGTGGGAGTAATGGCGGAAGATGGTAAGTTTAGAGTCGAGAAATTTAACGGCCAAAATTTCTCGTTGTGGAAGATGCAGATGGAAGATTATCTGTATCAGAAAGATCTTACCTACCATTGGGCGGAAAAACAAAGATGCCGACGGGTATGAAAGATGAATAATGGAACCTTCTCGATAGAAAGGCACTCGGAACAATACGGCTGTGCGTTGCAGCGTCGGTCGCCTTCAACATTTCGAAGGAAACAATGATAGGGGGTTTGATTAAGGCATTGGAGAAACTATATGAAAAACCCTCGGCCTCAAACAAGGTATTTCTTATGAAAAAGTTATTTAATATGAAGATGTAGGAAGGTGGATCTGTTGCAGATCATTTAAATGATTTTAATACTATTACAAGTCAGTGATTTTCCGTAGGGGTAAACTTTGATGATGAAGTTAGAGCTCTGTTATTCTTGTGCTCATTACCAGAAAGTTGGAATGGTTTGGTAATGGCCATTAGTAACTTCGTTTTTGGATCTAGTACTTTAAAGTTTGATGATGTTGTCGGTGCTATCCTTAGTGAAGAAATGCGACGGAAAAGCTTCGGTGAGACATCGAGAAATGCTTTGAGTGCAGAGTCTAGAGGAAGAAAAATGGAAAGAGGAAAGAGCTCAAGATATCGCAGTAAATCAAGGAAAGGTAGATCCAAGTCCAGATTAGGAATAGTGTGCTGGAAATGTAGAAAGAAAGGATATCTAAAGAAAAACTGTAGATCTCGGAAGGGAAAAGAAGGAGATTCACAACAGGAAAGCAATCATGAAGTAAATGTGACAGGTGAGGTGTTACAAAATGCTTTGATTCTTTCTTTCAAAAATATTACTGATTCCTGGGTGGTAGATTCAGGGGCGTCATTCCATGCCACACCTGATAAGAAATACTTTCATGACTATGTTCAAGGAGATTTTGGACAAGTTCGTTTGGGTGATGATAAACCCTGTAAAATTGTTGGAATGGGTAAGGTTCTTGTAAAACAGCAGAATGGAAACCAATGGCTACTAAAGGAGGTAAGGCATGTTCCAGATCTAAAGAAAAATTTGATTTCAATAGGGCAGTTAGGCGGTGAAGGTTGTGTGACAACTTTCACAGATAAGCTTGGAAGGTCACCAAAGGAGCCCTGGTAATAGCAAAAGGCGAAAAGGTTGGTACATTATATTTATGCAATGGTATTTCTAACTCTGTTAATGCTTTAACTTCCAAAGGAGCAGATGCAGCATTATGGCATCATAGGCTTGGACACATGAGTGAAAAAGGAATGAAGATTCTTCACTCAAGGAATTTGTTGCCGAGTTTGAAGAATGTTGATTTGGACTTCTGTGAGAATTGCATTTATGGAAAACAAAAGAGAGTCAGATTTCTCAGAGTTGGGAAAGAAAAGAAGAATGAAAAATTAGAGCTTGTGCATACAGATGTATGGGGACATGCTCAAGTATCATCTCTCGGTGGCTCTCGTTATTATGTTACATTATTGATGATGCAACTAGAAAAACTTGGATTTATTGTATTAAGAATAAATCGGATGTATTTGATACTTTTAAGAAATGGAAAGCTTTGGTTGAGATTGAGACAGGAAAGAAATTGAAGTGTCTTAGATCAGACAATGGAGGTGAATATTGCAGCAAAGAGCTTCATAGGTACTGTTCAGAGCATGGAATTCACAAAGAGAAGATAGTTCCAAGAACACCACAAGTAAATGGTGTGTCAGAAAGGATGAACAGGACAATAATGGAGCGTGCAAGGTGCATGAGATTGCATGCAGGATTGCCTTTACAGTTTTGGGCAGATGCTGTAGATACTGCTGCTTATCTAATAAACAGAGGGCCTTTAAGTTCCTTGGATGGTGGTGTTCCAGAGGAAGCATGGACAGGTAAAAAGGTAAACTGCTCTATTTTAAAGCCTTTTGGTTGTGAGGCCTTTGTCCATATTGATAAAGAAAATAGAACAAAGCTTGAGGCAAAGTCAAAGAAATGTACCTTTATTGGATATGGTGTTAATGATTTTGGTTATCGCTTATATGATTATGAAAGTCACAAAATCATTAGGAGCAGAGATGTAATATTCAATGAAAAGGTCTTGTATAAGAATCAGTTGCAAGAAAAGAAACAAGAAAAGGAAAACAAGGAATATGCAGTTCCTGATGAAATCACTGAAAAAGTAAAGGTGCCTGAAAATAATAATAATCAACAACCACAATAACAACAACCATCACGACTACAACAGGCACCCGAAGCACCTGAAAGTGGTGTTAGAAGATCTACCAGGATAAGTAGACCCCCTGAACGATACTCCCCTTCATTATATTATTTATTGTTGATTGATTCCGGTGAACCCGAATGTTATGAAGAAGCAATGCAGGTTGAAAGCAGGAAGAAGTGGGAGGTAGCCATGGAAGAAGAGATGGACTCCTTAATGCATAACCAGACTTGGGATTTAGTCAGGTTGCCTGCAGGAAAAACTACATTGAAGAATAAATGGGTTTACAGGTTGAAGGAAGAAGATGGAGGAAAACAGAGGTACAAAGCTAGACTTGTGGTGAAGGGGTTTGCACAGAAGAAAGGTATTGATTTTGATGAAATATTTTCTCCTGTTGTTAAAATGACTTCAATCAGAACCATTTTGAGTCTTGTAGCAGCTGAAGATTTGCATCTTGAGCAATTAGATGTAAAGACAGCCTTTCTCCATGGGGATTTGGAGGAAGAGATATATATGCAGCAGCCACAAGGATATGAAGTGAAAGGGAAGGAGAAACTTGTGTGCAGGTTGAAGAAGAGCTTGTATGGCTTAGAACAGGCTCCAAGGCAGTGGTATCTGAAATTCGACAAGTTTATGTCTGAACAAGGTTATACTAGATGTCACTCTGATCATTGTGTTTATCTGAAAAAGCAAAATGATGGCAGCTATATTATATTGTTATTGTATGTAGATGACATGCTTGTTGCAGGATCTAACATGCTGGAAATAAGTGTGCTCAAAAGAAAATTGGCAAATTAATTTGCAATGAAGGATTTGGGAGCTGCAAAACAAATCCTTGGTATGAGAATAACTAGAGACAAGAAAAATCGTAAATTAAAATTCTCTAAGAATGAGTACATACAAAAGGTGTTGAAAAGATTTAACATGCACAATGCAAAACTAGTTAGCACACCTTTTCCTAGCCATTTCAAACATAGTAAGGAAATGTGCCCAAAGACCCAAGAAGACGTGGATTATATGTCTAAAGTTCCATATGCATCAGCAGTTGGAAGCTTAATGTATGCAATGGCCTGCACAAGGCCTCATATTGCACATGCAGTGGGAATTGTAAGTAGGTACATGAACAATCCAGGAAAGGAACATTGGATGGCAGTGAAATGGATTCTCAGATATTTGAAAGGTACCGCAAATCAATCATTATGCTTTGGTGGTTCAAACATTTCCTTACAGGGATATGTTGGTGCAGATATGGCAGGTAACAGAGATAATGGGAGGAGCACTACAGGATATGTATTTACTGTTGGAAGAACAGTTATCAGTTGGGTTTCAAAAATCCAAAGTGTTGTTTCACTTTCAACAACAGAAGCAGAGTATGTTGCTGCTACAGAGGCTAGTAAAGAGATAATTTGGTTACAAAGGTTTATGGGTGAATTGGGTAAGGAGCATGATAAGGGCACGTTATACAGTGATAGCCAAAGTTCCATTCATCTTGCAAAGAACTCA
>APFE031619659.1:10481-34215 GCA_000404065.3 Pinus taeda | reverse complement strand
ACCCCTCCATGCGGGGGGGTGCGAGGGGGACTTGTCCCCCCCGCGGGGGTCTTGGGGGGCTCGGGGGCAGCGCCCTCGAAGCTAAAAACAACTGTAAATTTGCCTTGTAAAAGTATAGTAATTTCTAGTCAATCTGGGTCGTTCATTAGGTGGATGATCTGACGGTAGAACCTATGTTTAGTTTAGGGTTTTTTGCCATAGAAAGCAACCCCTCTATTTGTATGAGGGCATTGTATTTGAGGCTGTGATATAGATGTGTATTCGGTGTGAGCGAGAAACAGAGAGGTGAGACTGTGAGAGAAAATAGAGGATATTACAGCGGATTTGATGTAGGTTGTCTCTCTTCATTTTGCTGGATAATAGAAAGGAAGGACTGGCTGTTTGAGGTGGACGTAGCCCAAATTGGGTGAACCACGTATATCTGTTTGTCTCTTGTTTTGTGTGTTTTCTGTGTTTATATTTCTGCAATATTTCATGTGTTCCATTGCTCCGTAATATTTAATTTCCTAACAGTGGTTTTACTCTCTCCTATTTCTTGTTTTGCAAGTAACTATCTAGTATTTTTTCACACTTATATGTTTCTATTATAGTTTTATCTTGGCTAAGAAACTCATCTTGGTACCATTTCCTAAAGTCTTGCATTATTATGATTTGAATCTATTCTCCTTCAAGGAAGTTTTGTTCAAGAATGCTTATTTTTATTTTTCTTATGTAATTCCCTCTTAGAACCATTTCCAAGAAGCTCATATGAATTGACTATCCCAACCTTAGATGAATCAAATAATGATTTGTTACTAGATGTATCTATCCTTTTAGCATGGTGTATTTTTATGGAGGTGATTTTCCTCATTTTATTTGTAGATAATATGTGTTTTTTAACCTCTCAACGAATCTTTATCTTTGAAATTAATCATTGGTATCATTAGGTCTTTGTTGCAATTACTTCTGAATTTAAGATAGATTTTCTAGCAACAATGCATTCAATTCTAATGGTCTTTCTCTCTCTTGGATTATCCTTTCATTATCTATCACATAGCTTTAGAGTATTTCTTTTAGGATCCTCACTATTTCTGCAAGATTTAGGAGTGTTTCTACTTTAGGATCCTCACAATTTCTGCAAGATTTAGGGGTTTTTCTACAATCATCCTCTCTTGATATTCCTCACATTTGACATGGTTGGTTTCTTCAAGAGGACATCATACCATATTGGGTTTTTCTTTTGATGTTGCTTCCACTTTTTTCCCTCAATTATATTTTCTTTTTAGTCTTGTAATGCAAAAAAATCAATAATTAGTTGTAAATTAGCATCACAATTTAAATTAATAATGGATTATAACCTTTTATATGCAATTGTGTCTTATAACATGATAGTGTTGCACCCTAACACAACATACAACATTGTAACAATCCTAGTTCCTTTGGCTGTGTTTTGAGAAATGAGGTCATACTTTTATGAAAATGCACTCCCCATTGGCTCATTGCTATATAATTCAACTTCTGTGCAATAAATGGCCACATTGTGTCACTTGATATCTACCATTCCAGGAGATGCACTCAGATGATATTTTTCTTGGATATGTGATCATGTTTTTGGCACTAGACTCTAATTCTTTAGCATGAAATAGTTCCATATCACACACAACTTGCTTTGTATACTAGCAATATAAAATCACATATAATATGGAAATTTTCTTTATCAACAATATAGGGAATGGTCCTTGTAAGTCCAATTGCAAATTTTGTAATCTATTGCTCAAAGTCAGTATTCTGTCTACAAGTTTGGTTCTTCTTGAATCCCCTTTACTAGGAACATTCATATCATCCAAAATAGTATAACCCTCAACTACTTCTCCATATTCTACAAGATTTTATGTGAGGAGAATACTTTGAGAATGATCTATCCCATCCAAAACCTAGCATCCTTCTCCATGACACACACATGGTCTCCAAGTGCAACATGCAGTGACAAATATTCAGTCTATGACGTCACATCAATTTCTATAAGCTCAAGATTTTTCACTAGGGTATCATATTCTAGTCCCTCGGCCCGTTCAAGCCTCTTCAATGAATTATCCAAGGAAAGCTACTAATTTCACACATCATTGTCTTCTAGAAGAGATCCATTCATACTTAAAGAAGGGGATATATTGTAAATTTTTCTAAGTTCCTGAAGTTTTGGGTGGAATACTAGAGTCCAGGCCAAATCAGGTGCTTAAACAAGGAGATATATTATATCCCTCCGTAACCTCAATGATCCTCAATGGAGTATCAAACTAGGAAGGTTCCTCATTTCTCACCAAAATCTGTATATTTTCTCCAACTTTGAAATTTTGGGTCTCTCCAGCTTCCTGGCCATTGTTTCCCTCAATTTTGGTAGGATCAATGAATCACTCATGTTTTTCATTGTTTTCCATATCAAACAATTGTTCTTTAATTGGACTTGCATCATTTATGCCATCAAAAATAAAAATTATTTCCTAGCATGCTCCATATTCAACTTTATTCTTTTCCACAACTATATTATATCCCTATGTAACCTCAGGGGTCCTCAAAGGATTATCCAATTGGTAAAGTTCCTACAATAGTGTCTACAAACTTTTCTTCCCAGATTTCTATTACATTATTCTATACAAAATGGTAGACCGGGTATTTATGTTTCTTTTGGTATTTGTATTATTTATGTTGTTGATTTAGTTAGAGGTTGGATTTGTTTTTAGAAATAACTTTAAAATGATACTTCAAAAGTTTGTTTGTGACTAGTTAAATGCTTTTTGGAACACTCTGATAAGCTTTCCTCAAAGTGTTGGACAGATCTTGAATGCTCACTCAACACATCGGTAGAGTTTTGTTCAGGGTTTTGAACCTAGTTCTCAAATTTTTTCGTATCTAATTCCTACAGAGGCACTAAACACTACCTTGAAACAACAAAAAAACAAAAGTACAAAAATTCAAGTGATCAAAGAGCCAAAAAATACATTGAAAAACTACATATCATAGATTCACTCCCTAGGTTTATTCATTGCTCTCGTTCTTTTGAAAAATAAGTAATACCCAAGTTAAAAATTGCAATCTTATTGTTTAGAAAACATGGTGCATTCAGGGAAATAGCACATCGTCATCTGAATATTCAGATGAATGGGAAACAAGACCTACTCCAGGTACAAATGAATACTTCAATGAAATGATATATTGCAGTTGCAAAATGTGCCAAAATAGGAAACTAAAGAAACGAAGGCTTGTTGGTATCCGTAGATTGGAACATGGAGTTTATATAGATTTGGTACATTATAATTAACACATTGTTATTCTTATAATAAATAAATATGCACATTATTTAATACATTATTATTGATCATTTCATTCGATTTTTTTATTTATGAAAAGCCACTTCTAGTTCCCAATATTCATGAAGAACCAATGGATGATATTGATAATAGCGACTCTCAAGATGAAGGACAAGACACATTTATGGAAGAAGCCACTTTGCAGATAAATGAGGTCGGTATCAATGAATTTATCCAAGACTTCTACACATATTTTGAAGATGTTGTTGATTCACCCCTAGCTCATTTGGCTAGGACACCTCTTTATGCAAATGTTGAATCTTCTATATTGGCGACACTTATGTTGTTGTTGAACTTGAAGGTTACACATGGAATGACAAACACCTGCTTTACTGATATATTAATGTTGGATTGATATTCCTATAAATTAATTCTCTAGATGTCTTAAAAGTTTTGAATATTGTGTATACTTACAAAAATCATTTGTTGCATTATGCAGACTTTTGGAAAACAAAATAATTCTAAAGGAAAATAAGTTACCTCATTCTCATAGAGAAGTATCTTCACAATGAAAGAAATTAGAATGGAGTACAAGACATAGATGCGTGTCCAAATGACCATATATTTTACTATGGAAATAATGCAAATTTACAACAATGCCCAAAGTGTCACACAAATAGGCATCATCAAGACCAATTATCCAAGAAAGTTCCTTATAAAGTATTACGACACATTCCATGAAATCCAAGGTTTGAAAGAATGTTCAAATGCAAGGAGTTGGCAAAATATATGGATCATCATGCACAAGGGAGGAGCCAAGATGGTGTCATGCGTATGGTTGCGGATAGTAAATATTGTAAATATATTGAGGTAAAATGGCCACACTTTAGAAATGAGCCAAGGAATGCAAGAATTTCTCTAGCAATGGATGGTGTAAATCCTTTTGGAGATCTTAGAACAACATATTCTATTTGGCCAGTGTTAATTATAAACAACAATCTCCCCCGTTGGATGGCAATGAAAAAGGAACATGCAATGTTAACTCTTATCATACTAGATACTAGAACATGTGAATGCAATTTTTTCTTGAATATTATATAAAAATATTTCAATTCAGGTAATCCTAATAAATAACTCTTTGTTCACTTAGGGAAATATCAGGTACAGGATATGGATGTATACATGGAGCCCCTCATTGATGAGCTTCATGAATTATGGGATGGTGTAAATATGTTTGATGTATCAAGACCTATCAATGACATAAATGTCTTATTTCATGTGATTCTTATCTGGACAATTCATGATGCCCCAGGCTCTATATTTGTTGTGGCAATATAATATAAATTAAATTTGTAATTATTATGTTCATTTAAGCATTTACTAAATATAGGTTCCAATCTTATTTTAGGACTACAAACAAAGGGGAAACATGGCTGTCCATCATGTGGGCCAAAATTGTTGCATAGGAAGTCAAGGGATCTCAATAAAACTATCTATGATGAGTATCGACAATTCTTACCAGAAATTCATCACTATCAAGTGCGTGATAAACATATGTTCAATGGAAAGGAAGTGGAAATGAGGAAGCCAATAAAGATGAACGCTGCTAGGTGGAAAGCAATGTATGAAAAAAAAGAAGGGACAAGCTTTCCCATAGGAATGAAAAGACTCTCTATTTTCTACAAATTAGAATATTATGAGAGCTTGCCAATAGCCCACCTATTTGATACTATGCTCATCGGGAAAAATGTGGCAGAGTGCTTGTGGAAACATCTAAATGGAAATAACATTGAAGCACAAATAAAGTTAAGAAAGAACCTTCGAATTGCCAATATCATGCCGAACATGTGGTTGCATGAAGACAGCTCATATGTTCATGTTCCATGGACATTTACATCAAATGAGAAAGAAAACATCATTTCTACTACGAAAAGCATAAGATTTCCTTCTCGCTTTGGTGTGACATTAAAAAACTTATTCACAAGAGATGGATCAGAGTTCTCAGGCCTAAAAAAACATGATTGGCACAATTGGATAAAGGTAACGTTGTCACATGTTATATTTGTTGGAAACTTAATTATAAAATTGTATATCCTAGTGATAATATCAGGTCATGCATATTTGAACATGGTTATTTGTGAATATACATGCTAGTATAGTGATGAAATTAGTTCATGCATATTTGAACATGGTTATTTGTTAATGGTCATGCAGTATGTGTTGCCTGCAGCAATACCAAGTACTTTTGACCAAAATGTCACTTTGACTATTTACAAACTATGTAAATATCTGAGGTATTTTTCAATCCATCATACATACTCTTCCATTACTTTTATCATTTGAAGTGCAACATTGGTTATGCCTTTATATGAGTTTCTACTTTTAGTTTACAAGAAATAACAAGTCTTTATTGTAATACTTGTATAGGTGGGTCTCATCTAAAGAGATACAGCAGGATGACTTGAAGTATGAGACGAGGAATGTTTCATTTTTGGTGTGATATTCGAATGTGCTTCCCTCCAAGCTTCTTTAATTCTCAAGAGCACTACCTTGCAACCTAGTAGAAGAGATTGAACAGTGTGGTCCTATTCATATTCGAACAATGTGGCTCATGGAGAGATATATGAAGGTCTTGAAACAATTTGTGGGGAAAAAGGCTCGACTAGAAGGGTCCATAGTTGATGGGTACATGGTTTTCCAGGCCATGGTTCATTTGAGTGAGTACTTACCTCAATTGCATCTTGAATCTCCACGATTATGGAATTATAAGCAATCTCAATCATTTGAAGGAGAACAATTAGAGGGAGAAGGGACTTCAAATAGGATAAAAGGTATAAAAAAATGTTAGGAGTTATTTGTATCTTAAGGTTTATATTACATGGCTTTAAATAATTATTAATTCATTGAACAAAAAAAATTTCATTGTAGATGTGAAGGAGTGGGAGGCATTACATTTGTATGTTGCATACAATTCTGACTTTATGTTGGAATGGATGGAGAAGTACGGAGAAAAAAAGAAATTAGAAGACGAAAATGCATGGACCAATATATATAATAGACATGGTCAAAACACGACTCAAGGATTGCCTGCAAGCCATAAAAGAAAGTGGCCAGAGAGATGCTCATGGGATTGGCTAAAGGCCGATATTAAACACGAGACAACAAAAGGGAATAATAGAGTAACACAACAACAATTGAATTTCATTAAAGGATCCATCAATGGGGAGGTGATATATATTAATATACTGCATATATTTAATAAATTTTTTGTTAGATTTCATATCCTTCAATCTAATTAGTTGATATTTATATGAATTTAGGTAAGATATTACAAAGGAATGTGGAATTTTGGTCATCATTTTTGCATCAGAAAAGTTGATGAAAAGAGAAAAACTTATGATTGTGGAGTTTCAACATCATTTGAGGTGGAATGTCGTTCACATGCAAATGATATTTAACCAATCACAAGAACACTTCGCTACTATGGAGTGTTGGAGGACATTATCAAGCTTGATTTTATGTCTTTCAAGAAAGTTATTTTTCGTGTTGAATGGTACAAGCTTATTGAAGTGGGAGAAGAAAAAACTATCTTGCTCTATGATAATGGATTCCACATGATCAATACATCTAGGTTTGAAGCCACTTTTGAACCTTATGTGTTCCCAAGTCAATGTGACTAAAATTTTCTCATTCCAAATTTAGAACAATCTGGTTGGTCATTTGTGATTGATTATGATCCAAGAGGAAGAAGAGTAACATTTGTTCAAGATGTAGAGGAGCATGATTTACTTGAACATGCAGAAGTTCCCCCTAAAGACGTATATGGCCAAGATGGAGATGATGAAGAATTTATTGTCAATGATGCATATCACCAAGATGAAGACTAAGACGAGTTTATTGATGTTTTTGAAGGACATGAGCAACCACATGGGCATCAAATCCATGAAGATGATGAATTCATTGATTTTAATTTACCTGTAGTTGAAGGTGATGAAGACTATGAAAATGATGACATTAATTTATTTGTGGATTTAGGGTCTATTAATGATGGGGTATATATTCCATCAGGTGAGGAGATTTCATCTGAGAATGACATTTTATGATCACTATGTATACTTTAAGATAGTTTTAAGGATTCACTACAATATAATTTTTCTTTACAAGTTAGACATATGAGTTTTTAATTGTAATGAACATTAAGTAATTTGAATGTTTAATGTTTTACTTGTGAGGATGACATTTTTCGATCACTATGTTTATTTTAAGATGGTTATAAGGATTCACTGCAATATAATTTTTCTTTACAAGTTAAGTATTGAGTTTTCAATTGTAATGAACATCAAGTAATTTGAATGTTTAAGGTTTTACTTGAAATACATATATATTTGGTGTTACCAATTCTATTTTCTTATCAGTTTTTTGATCAAGCTTTTCTTATTTTTATGTTATTATGTGTTTTCTTAAGACTGTACCCATGGGTGTTATCGATGCTACTATGGGAGATTCAATGATATTCACTACTTTTATGGAAATTTTAACAAATGCACGAGGGAAAGACGTTTCTATGATGATGCATGAGGTAATCTTGAATATTTTCTTTTATATGTTTAATTATCTTATATTCCTTATTATATTATGCTAATTTATGTTTGTGGAATGCAGGCAATCACTAAAGTCATTCCAACCCCCATAACACCTTATAATACATCTACGGTAATGATAGTGGTAAAACTTGATCAATATTTTTGTGCATTTAATTAACTTATTTCACTATATATATTTATTAATATTTGTGCTTTTACTAAGCGTGCATTTTTTTGGCATGCGGGATTCATTTATGCCCCTCAATACAACCAATTCTTGCATGCAGGGATCATTAATGCCCCCATATACATCTAATGTTATGCAAAATGTAAGATTCAACCATTTATTTGTGTGAGTTTGATTATGTTATTTGTTGAGAAATCTAGGGCATATATTTAATAAAGTTTTTGCACAACGACTCCATGATTTATGATATTTTTACTGCTTTTTCCCATTCTTTTATGTCACTCTTGGACTTAGAGTTAATAATTTATTTGGTCTACCAGTTGTTGTTGTTGTTCTTCTTCCCTAGCTTTTGGAAAGCATTCTTCTTATCCACTTTCACTACTCTGTTTGAAGAATGAAGCAACCAACCATTACAGGCCTGCAGGTTTATACACTTCAGTTATTGGTTCTTCATCATACAGTAATGTTTTCTCCATTCCCATTCCAATTGCATTTGTGGAGCTGCAATTGCTTATAAGGGTTGTGGAACTCTTCCTCTGGGGTTTCTTCCTGATTCATTAATTGATAATATCAAAGGAATCATGGACACAAGAGATTTAAAGTCTTCAGAGGGAAGAAGTTGCATGCAAAATTTCCATATGTTGATCAAGAATGCAGTTGGGGTTTTCCCGGCATTAACTATCTTGGCTATTGCATTTTCACCAACAGGTGATGTTTCAATTCAGGGGTTAAATTTTGCTAATCTCCATTTTACATGTTTAAATTTTGCAGTTTGTTTTCTATAACACGCCAAGATTTATAATATAAACTTATTTTTACCATAAAATTTGGCAAAATTTTAAGTTTTAAGATCAATTTCCATTCTTAATATTTTCCATCCTTATCAAGGATATGAATACAATATTAACTTAAAATTGATCTACATTGTGTGCTTTACAGGTGCTTATGATCCACTGCATTCAAATAGTAACATAAAGATCAAATGGGATATTATGTCTTCGACTGCAGATGGATATGTTGCAAGTAATGCCCTTTCATCAAATAGGTCTTGAATTATAATTCCCTTTCCTCATTTTCCTGAAATAGATGTTGAGCATTTCTGAATTTCATTCCTAGTAGCCTACAAGTTAAATTATCAAAGCTTGACATGATGACAAATTTGGAAAACCTTCAAGTCAGGTAGATTTTATTTTGATATTGATGAAAATTTCTGATAAATTGTGTTGTATTGATTGGTATGTTCGATATTTCGAGTAAATACTTCACTCATTTTTAATTAAATTTATGTCCCTAAAATTAAGTAAGTATTCACTACAAACATTGGTACAATTTACTAAAAATTCCCTAAAAATCTTCATGCTAGAACTTATTTTACTCTTGGCTGAGTCTAATGAGCTTCCCTCTATAGGAGGCTGTGGCCATGCATAATTTTTAGTAGTACCGCCATATACCAAGCCCCCCAGGATGGACTTTGGGTTGGAACTTGGCAAAAAAGGAGGTCATCTGGGCTGTGGTTGGTGGCCAGAAAATAGAGCAAGGAGAATTCTCCAAATGGAAAGCAGGTGTTCCACACTATTGCAGGAAGGACCCCACCATTGTTGATCTCTTACCAGGTGTGCCTTACAATCAACAATTTACTAATTGCTGCAAAGGTGGAGCATTGGCATCTTGGGCTCAGGATCCTCCAAATTCCATCACATCCTTCAAAGTTAGTGTGGGCAATTTAGGGACCACTAACAAAACTGTCAAATTGCGAAAGAATTTCACTTTGAAGGCTCCAAGACCGGGTTATACTTATGGCTCTGCTAAGATTGTTAAACCCAACCTGTTCTTTAGTCTAGATCGCCGCAGAACCACTCAAGTTTTGAGTAATACACTATTATAATGCCTCATAATTTATATATTTGTGAATGTTATGTGTTTCACTATGAGCTGGCTAAGTCTTATATTTGAATTTACCTTGTCATTGTGTAGTGACATGGAATGTAACATGCACATATTCTCAGTTCCTGGCTCAGAAAAGTTCTACATGTTGTGTCTCCTTATCATCGTTCTATAATGATACTATAACACCATGCCCTACTTACGCCTATGCTTGCCAGAACAACATAACTCAACCTGCTGGTATTGAGTATGATTCTTATTCCCTTGCAAATTCATTCAATTTATTTACATCCCATAAGACACCTCAGCTACATTCGCCACTTAACTTGAACCGTCTTCGACTGTGAATTTGAAGGAGGTGAGAAAGGAGAAGGAAGGCAATCAGGAAGCAAAGTTGGGATTCATCTCTGCTGCAATGGCTCGTTCAATAGATCCCCTGGTAGTAGGAAGGCGATAGGCGATGTTATTGACATGTTCGTGCCTTCAATAGACATGGTCGTCTACTATGGATTCAAGCATGTCACCAATGGCTGCAAGATCAAGCCCTCTGCTACTGTTGACCACCGCAATGTGCAAATAATGGGTCGACACTTCGACGAGAGTCTCTATGCCCTGGTACCCATTTCATCAATAATTTAATTACAGCACCTCTGCTTTCATAGAATGAATATTTACATATAAATTTGTTATGGGTCTTCTATGAAGGCATGCATTTACATTTGATCAGGTAATGACAGATCGAGATGCTCCTAGTCCAAGCAAGCCCAACATGTGGGAATGGGTTCACTGGTATAATAAATTCCTTCCCTTCTCCTTTCTTCAATTTATACAAACATGCAAGAATGGCTTCACTGGTATAATAAATTCCTACCCTTCTACTCTCTTAAATTTATACAGCTAATACACTAAAAAAACAATACACTGCAAAAAATTGAAAGAGAGACACTCTAATGGTAATAATATTTGGTTATTATTACTAGGTCTGATATGCACATCGAGGTTGCACAGTTCATATCTCCAGTTTTAGTATTCTAATATGAATGCTTGAGCTTCATAGCCTCTCCAATCTTATCAAAGTTTCTAGTGCATATGAGACTAGATAGGTCTGATTTTATTTGGTAGTGCTCACATTCAATTATAGCTTGATGGTGTCTAAACAATGGCATCGGTTTAGATTGTGCTGTGCCATTGTCCATATTCAATGAACTCACTGCCTTTGTCCATATTCAATGTACTCAGTGTTGTCACAAAATGACACATACATAGAAGCTGAGTCATTCCCATCCTCACATAGAGTTGTGAGCACTTCCTTTTCCTCCTTTCGCATTTGTACTATCACCACTTCATTGCATATTTGCCACACCATACTATTTAGTATTTTTATATGGGCCAATAAACTGTCCTAGTCATCCTAGCTACATAATGCACAGTTGTACTGTTGTAACACTAACATAGGCACCAGAGGATATGCTACTAGAAAGGATTAAAAGTAATGTAGGATTTTAAGGCCTTAATGTATTTGCATGTCAAACACTATGTAATAAATATTTAGGTTTGCACATGGAGTTCACAGGTTCAAGGGTAAAACATTAAGATCTATGGCCAGCTCTAATAGATTCAAGGTTGTTTGCTTCTGGACTATAACACTATCTAAGAAACATTTTGTTTGCTCATTGAGTATGTTGACTCAAATTTAAAATCAATATTATCTAATAAAGAGTTTGTTTTCACCAAGAGCTAATAGATTCAAGGTTAAAACATTCAGGTCTGTAACTAGAGTTAATAACTTAATAGGTCCATATTCAAGGTTCAGAAATCATTTTTTTTTTGGCCTGGGAAACACTATCTAATAAATATTCAGTTCGAAATAATAGTCTTTGGACAATCAAGTATTATTTAATAAATTTTTTTGAGTATTTTCAAAAACCTAGTGATCATATATTCACTTTTAAAACATTAAAATAACAGTTTTTGTCTTGTCAAAATACCATATAATTGGTACTAGAGAATAATAGATTCAAATTTTTGAATATGAGGTTTGCACACATTTATTATTTTATTCTAGTTAACCAAAATAAATCTAGTGAAAATGGATCTATTATTTATGGTAGTTCTTTAAATTTGGTATCTCAGTGAACTATGCACTCAGCTTAAAAATAGATTGATAAAGATGGATATAATAATGGTTGGTATTGGTAATGGGAGTTTATTCATATTTTTCTGATAATTTGGTATCTCTTTGAGGTTTGCAGCTGGTTGATGGTCAGATCATAGTTCAGTTGGATCTACTCTAATTTTCATCTGGCTTTAATACACCATGGATTTTTTTAGACTTTAATGGTTAAGAAAATTCTATCATAGTGTATTACGTTAAGATGGTTTATTTATTTATTTTCTCTTGTCTTTTGCTTAAGTTGATATATTCTTTGAGATTAAGATGCTTTTTTAATAGGTTTGATGAAGATTAATGTATTCTAGCTTACTAGGTTAATAATTTTTGTTTTAGTAGTTTCTTTGTTCTCATCATCTGAAGATAACATGATGTTAAGATGAATCATTTTAGGTCTAAAATTTTTTGGTTTTAAGTTTATTTAAGATTAGTCTCTTCTAGCTTGTGAGGTTAATTTTTTTGTTTTACTTTTTTAGCTGTTTTTACCTAAGGTGATAAACTCTTGAACCGAGATTTTTTTGTCATTTTTTTTAAATACTGTCTTTTAAGCATTGAGGTGTGATATTTTTGAGGTTTAGAAAGATTTATACTATCTTTAGGTTCGATTAAATGGAACTGGTATTCTTACGGATTAGATAGATTTGTACATTCTTATGTTAGATTAAATGGAACTATGTTGGATTCTACTAGGTTATTTACATTTGTTTTAAGATAATGGTCAATAAGTTGAATAAATAATAATTTTTGCTTTTGTATTGGTGATCCCGCTCAGGATAGTGACTGATATTCCTAGAGCCACAGATGCAACTCAAGGCCAGCTAGCCTTTTCACTTGGTGGACTGTGTGGATTACATAGTACTTGGCCTTCGTTCTTTCTATTTTTAATAGTTCAAAATTATATTTAATTTTATTATTTTATCTCAGTGATTGAGTTTACAAGTTTTTGCAGGGCATGAAATAGATATGCTGTGATCTGTGACATGATGTACTTTCTATCCCATTAACTATTTTGGTCATCTTTTTTTTTTGCATGCTTTGTAATACTAAGTACTTTTCATGTCTATCAGCTGAAATCATGAAGTTCGATGCATGCAAAGGAGTATGCTTCTAGATACCCTTGCAAAAGATTGGCTCCAGGAATGATCAGATCCAATGCTAAAGTTGTTTCCATTCAAAAATCTACAGATTCTTCTTTAACTATAGTAAAACTGGGAGATGGAACACTTATAAAAGCTAAGGTAATGTCTTAAATCCAAACTTCTGACTCCCATTTGAAGTATTAAAACTTGGGCATAATTTTGACAAATTACCTGGTAGTTACGCTACAATAAGCCTTCTAAAGCTGAAGCAGAATAATTACATATGCTTGGAATGTAACAATGTAACAAAGTGCTCAGCCCATTTAGAGACATCCTTCTATAGACTTTGATTCTCAAATGATATTTGAGGCATCCCTGTTATCCTATGTTTTTTACCTATTTTCTCTGGAATGGGGATGGGAACAGGAATGCCACAAATATTATTTGATGCATCTCCATTTTTGTGGGAATGGTTCATTGGATGTCACTGGGACATCCTCTACATGAAGGGACCATTCTTAAGATATTCCAAGCAAGAAAGGCACTAGTCTGTCATTCCTGAAATTTGGTTCTATGTTGGAGCCATTGGTGAAATTCATTTTCTTGCCAATTCTTGATGGAAGATAGAGTCATTAACCTTTGGCCCATTACAATGTCAACCTACAAAGACAATTAAAGCATTGGATAAAGATGCACCCTTTATACTACAACAAACCTTTCATAGGTTGTTTGAGACAAATAAAATGCAAGCTGAGTTGAGTTCACTGTTATATATCCATAAATATAAGTTCCTCCTCAACTGTACATTGTATATATTATAACCGCTGACATAATGATGGCATGATTTGGTGAGAAGCCTTCATTAACTGAATTACATTATGTTATATGGAATTGTCTTGATTTACTATCGAGTACTCACATGTTTGTTTAAGGTTAAAAAATTAGTAAATTGCATTCAAATGCGTGCTAGTCACATTATTTTCTATTGGACAATTATATTGCAAATATGTAGGCATTGTGTTGCTAGACAATTGTTCAACTTAAGAATAAATACAGGTAACCAAAAAATTTGATTTCTCTGATAGAGAACTGTTTAGCAGAAAACGAAAATAGATTTCTAGTCTTTACTTTCAACCAGGACTAACATCCTTTCAGTTTTCTTCGATCTTCAAGACAAACTATTTCCACTGTTAAAACTTAAATAGATATAAGGTAGAGGGTAGGAAATATTTAGCTGGCCAGAGGCCAAGACTATTTTATGTAACCCAAAGTATAATCGTGAAAAACTATAGATTGTATTGAAACACTTGCATATAGCCAATGAAGCACATAAAATTCCATTGTAAGTTGCACATGTACATAATCAAAATGTTTGCTATTAAATAATTTAAGAATCCATACACATTTTAACCTAGGAGACCATGACCATATACAATGATGAAAATATAAAAATTATTTCCCAACTTAATATTCAACCTCAGTTTGATTATCTTGTTTATAATCGAGGAAACCATGGTAAGAAGGCATGTAGATCCGGAGGAGGAGCTTAGAATGATGGCTCAAGAAGTCCGTGGTTATGTAGAAGTTGTTCTGAATAGTCTTGCTGCAAATGTTCCCAAGGTAAGACATCCATGTGGATGAGCACACAATACAACCATACCGAATCTCAGTGTTTATTGAGTCCATGATACTTGAATTGATGATTTGATGATTTGCAGGCTATGGTGATTTGTCAAGTTGAGAAAGCCAAGGATGAAATGCTCACCCAGCTTTATAGCTCAGTGACGTAAGGTTTAATGACAAAATGTGGTTAAGGTACACCAATAATTAGTTTGATTATTTTCCCATTTCTGTATTTTGCCAGATTGATTTTGATTTTCACTTGAAATCAGGTCTCTTGGAACTTTACGAAAGTAGTGTTTTTTGTCATCCTCTAGAGGTGTAGTAGACACCTGTTGATTGGAGCATTATACATTTGAGCTTTTGGGGTGCCTTTTCAACTTTTTTTTTAAAAAGGTCCTACATGGATTTAAAATTGGATCGATCCCAAGAGAACTTTTGATTTATCAATTCTATTTTCCCGTGTTGATATGTATGTAGTGGGGGCTCAGTAGTAACACCTTTTAACCTCAATATCAATGACAATGGAGAAACTATGAGCCCTTTTTTGGTTCCTTTTTATCAACACTCTATTTTACTCATTTATGTCTCTTTATTTTGAATTTTAATTTAATTAATTTTGAATTTATAGAGAGACTATGTTATTGGTTGTTTTGATCAATACTAGTTTGCTTTTCCTGCTTTTGTTGGCATTTTCCTCGTTGAATTGGTGAGGGTTCTATATTTTTCCGCTTATATCTATTTTAATTTTAATTTAGTTTAATTTTGAATTTATAGACAGAATCTGTTATTGGTTGTTTTTGTTAATACTGGTTTGCTTTTCCTATTTCTGTTGGCATTTTCCTGATTGAATTGGTGAGGGTTCCATGTTTTTCCACTTCTATTTATTTATTTCCTTCTTAGTTACTTATTGGGATTTTATTTGTTGTAGTATTCATGGGCAATGTGAAGTTATCATGTTTGATGTTACTGCACGATTGACTTACAATAATGTCGCAACACGGCACAAAGATCTTGCAGGTATCTCTTTTGCAGAGGGGTTGGATCTCTAAGTAGAAATGATGGTTCGTTAATTGTGTGGGGGCACAACTGCCTGAACCGATTAGCTAAATATCTTTGTGAATTTCAGGGTGTGTGAGAACATTCCTATTGTTCTTTGTGGAAACAAGGTTGATGTGAAGAATAGGCAAGTGAAAGGTAAGAAAGTTACTTTTCATAGAAAGAAGAATCTTTAGTACTATGAGATATCTGCAAAAAGTAACTACGACTTTGAGAAGCCATTGTTGTACTTGGCACGAAAACTCTCAGGGTGAGCCTTTAATCTAGTTTATGATGCTCCCTAATATGAATGTTATATTAAAAAAATTGCATTGATTCTATAATGGGTTATTATTATAGGGATCCAAACCCTCATTTTGTGGAGTCACCTACTCTTTCTCCTCCTGAGGTTCAGATAGACCTTGCAACCCAGCAACAGTAAGTAGAATGCTATTTTCTTATTATTTTTTGTTAACTTTTATTGAAATAATTTGTTCCATTTCTAAAAGATTGAAACTTTGGCTTACAATCTTTTATGTTGTCAGGTACAAGGAAGAACTTGTAGCAACCACATTCCAACCCCTTCCAGATGATGATCATGATGCTTTTGAATAGCTTTGTTAATATGCTTTTGCATATTTAGGGATTGGAAAATTCAATTAGTTTTGTATCATTGGAGTTTTCTCTTGAGTTACGAAATTTAATTCTGATTTGTATTTGGGGCTTAGAATAGCATTATCGCATCTCTCTATATGTGATCTGGGTACTGTGCAGATGTCTTCGTCCGTGGAGTTGGCTAACCTATCTTAGTTCAACTCCATTACAGAGCTACTTTTATATGCTAAGACAATTTTTTTATGTTATATACTCTTGCACATTTTGCACAAGAACTTTTTGTACTCTTCAAATTTTCAATAATGCTCAAGTGCCTTTCATTGTGTACTGTTGGGGGAAATGCTAGTTGTGATGATTATTGCTTGTAATATATTATGGCTTATTAAAACTTTCTCCGAAAATTCTAGTTATGTCTAAGGATTTATTTTAACTCTGAAATTGGTTTTAGTAGCTGATAACTGTGGCTATCAAGCCTGCCTGGGTATTCTTGTCGGTATGTTGTCTATCGAACACATAAAGGTATTGCGATTTCATTAATTGGGCTCTCGATTGATTTCTGCATAGAGATTCACATTGTCTAAACCTAAAGTTGTTTCCATTCGAAAGTCTACAGATTCTTCTTTAACTATAGTAACACTGGGAGACAGAACGCTTATCAAAGCTAAGGTATCATCTTAAATACAAACTTCTAACTCCCATTTGAAGTAGATATTAAAGCTTTATAAGATGGCACGTTGTTGAAAAGTTGACAGTAATTAAATATGTTGGTTGGACATTGCACTTATATATGGGTGGCCATGTTAAGCTCACGTGGTCGTGTAGCAAAGTATTTTCTTCTCTGTATTATTGCTAGAATGATTTAGATTTTATAGGAGTGTTCTAACATCAATTTTCAGCCCTCACTTTTATATATTTATCACTTATATTCATGCCAATGCTAGGTAACTTTAGCTTTGAAGGAAGTAGTTCTATGTCGTTTTATTTCTTAAGCATCACATTTTATCTGCTATTGGTTTGACATGTTTAATGCTCGAGCAATATTTTCTGAAGTGTTGCTTGTCTTCATGTCTATTGGAAGAAAACCATGCCAGGCATGGAATGTTGCATTGTGATGTTGGTAATTACTAGTGTGGAAATGTGAATGTTGGACTGAGCACTCCACACACACAACTTGTTATTATTTAATTGGAAGAGTAAACCTACAGATTTACATGGGTTCCAGGTTTTGTTGGAACATAGAGAAAAACTTGGGCGTAAATTTAGTAATGAATTGAATCCCCTCTTGCTAAACAAAGGTAATATTAATAACCCATATGCGTTGGTTTCTATCAGACAGGAATTTCTGTGGTGGTTTCTCTCATACATGAGTACTATTTGTGAACTTTGAATGTGAAACTACTTTCAAACAACATTCACAATGATTTTATTTATTTTTTTTAAATAATTTTTATATTGTCTCTAGAGAGACAATAGTTTGAATTATGGACATATTGTCTCTATAGAGAGAATATGTTTTTAATCTCAGCTATTGTCTCTAAAAAGACAAAAATGTAATTGTCTGTAAAGAGACACAAATGAAGTTGTCTCTAGAGAGACAAATGAAATTGTCTCTAGAGAGGCAAATCAAATTGTCTCTTAATAGACAATAATTCTTGTCTTTATAGAGACAATAGTAATATGTGCTCTATATTGTCTTTATAGAGACAAATTTTTGAGACATTATATTTTGAGACACTCGCTTAGAGACAATATTTAAGACAATACACAAGTTTCTTTTTGTCTTAAGTTAAGACAATTGACTCAAATATTGTCTTAAAACCCCCGTACATGTAGTAGTGTTAGCTATCCCTAAATTCTAAATAACTTTTTAATAGAAGTGACATGTAAAGTTCATATAATTTTCACAACTGTAGTATGTTGTTTTTTTCTGTTGGAATTAGAAATGTATTAATTACTTTGTATAGGTTTTGCTAGGTTATGTGCAGTTTAGAGTCTAAATATTCTAACAATTAGTAAATCATGTGACTTAAAGTTGGCATAAGTATTATTAGCATTTTAAAGATTGTTCTACATTGTGGAATTCAACAACATTGTTGTGTGTTATTATAGGGTGTTATGGTTAGTTATTTAGTGTTTAATTGTTATAGAAATTTAATTTCCTCGTATTCCTAAGGAATTTGAAGAATATTTTACCTAAGAACGATGGATGTTCTTGTATATTTGTTATCCAACCATTGCACCTAAGAGCCTCTACCAAGAAACATAGTTGTAATAATGGAGCCTCCATCTTAAGTTGTAGCTCCATCTTAAGTTGTATAAACGAGCCTAGAGCCTCGATTGTAAGTTGCTTCCCTAAAGTGTTGTCATGGTGAGCTTGAGTCACAATAGTCACTTTATCATCAATAAGAACTTTATGTGACTCAACTTAGTGCTGGCAGGTGTTTCAAGAACCATTGGTGAATGGGCCATATGCAATGGAACAGAGCAAGAAATAGAGAGATAAACCAAATCAAGGGTTTGTAAACCCACACTACTACAGGTGGGGGGTGTTTTCAGATAATATTTAAGACAATTTTCGAGTCAATTGTCTTAACTCGAGACAAAAAGAAACTTGTGTATCGTCTTAATTATTGTCTTTAAGTGGGTGTCTCAAAATTATTGTCTTAAAAAATTGTCTCTATAAAGACAATATTGAACATATATTATTCTTGTCTCTATAAAGATAGAGACATTAGTGTCTCTTAGGAGACAATTTTATTTGTCTGTCTAGAGACAATTTCATTTGTCTCTATAGAGACACTTTCATTTTTGTCTATAGAGACACTTTCATTTTTGTCTCTTCAGGGACAATAGATGGGATTAAAAACATTGTTTCTATACAGACTATATGTCCATAATTCCAACTATTGTTTCTCTAGAGAGAATATGAAAAAATATTAAAAAAAAAAGCAAAATCATTTTAAATGTTATTTTAAGGTGGTTTCAACATTTAAAGTTTCCAAATAGTGATTTTAATTACCTGAAATCTCTGTTCTTTATGGAAATAAAAGGAATAAATTCCATTTTTTTAAAAGCTAACAACAAAGTCATTTTAAATCTAAATGAAAAAAAGAATAAAAAACTTTATGATTTCGGAAAACAACCTTGAAAATAAGAAGGCAACACACTTATATTTGTTGAAAATACATTCATGTCATTAAATTCGAACATGCAAGATCCTTAGTTGGAACTTCATTTCATGACATATTATGAGGCAAAAGAAAAATGTTCAAGATTTCCCCATCCTACAAGAGAGTTTACTCTCCGACATTTAAATCCAAAATCTTGAATCCCATTAAATGATGGAAGATTAAATTCATAGCCACTCATTAGCTCCACAATTTCAATACCCTTGTACAATTGGAATTGGCTTCCTTGATAACAAAAAATTGTAAGAATGTATATGCATTTGAATCTATAATTGATTGGCAATCATGTCTTGATGAATGTTTTACGAAAGATGGAAAAATGGAATAGGTCGTAACAACATGATATAGGGAAATCCTCAATCTATTAGAGACCTAAAAAATTATATCCTCCAATACTCGCTTTCACAATTCGGCAGTCATTGATGCAATATTTATTTAAAAATCTCAAGTCCGTGTAAACCCTCTCATCACCATATAATGAATCTAGTTGTTGTTCATCATGAGGCCCTGTAAATGTTGAGTGTGGTAAAAGCATCTCCATGTTTTCATATTCCAATAAACTTGTCATGGAGTATTCATGCATATTCCCTACAGAACTAGAAGAGGATTTGGAAATATTGCAGGGAAGTCTTGGGCTCTCAAGTTGAGGAATATGTAATGAAATATTCTGATCAATGTAGACTCTGACCTTGAAATAAAAGTAAAACCTGTAAAAAAAAATCAAAATTCAAATTTCCCTTTCTTGTGATGCCATAAATCCTAGTAGACTGTAGCACACAGTTTAATTACAGTTCCATGCTCCCTGAAGCCTTCAAGCTTTTCAGTTAAAATGATCATAAATTTCATAATCCATAAAATGATATTATGTTCTTAAGAATGCTTGCTTGCTTATTATCACTTCATCCTAGGAGAAAAGTGCATGGCAGAATCATTGTTTCCCAGTAGAATAATGGGGAAACAACAGGCTCGATGTCGTCGATGTAGAAGTTCAACTGCCCTCTCACTATAGAAGTAAAATAAGTTATTATTTATCCATAAACGTTTAATAACATTTTAACATAAGTGACATGTAAAGTTCATATAATTTCCACCACTTATGTTTCCCATACCGAAATTTACTATCTGTTTTTCATGTCATTGGATTTGTCATGGGATATGTAAGGTGCAATTATGAGGTCCATGTGACTCTGGTTAAACACTACACAAGCAACCTCTCCTCCTCAAATTCAGAATCGATGTCCACTCCTAGATCCTAGCCATAATTTAAATTTTTACATAAATTTAGATAAACAAATTCATCTAGTGATACCTACATGGTGGGAACAAAAGGGTTTTTATAACAAAGGTGGTTTCAATTTCATCATCTACATGTGTATATTCATTTTCTTCACCATGTTTTCTCTCTTCATCTCATACAAAATCGTTGTTTTCTTTGAAAAATTCTTTAGTAAATTTGTTTATATTGTTTATGACAACTGCACTCTTCATGTCTTACATATATTATTCTACATCGATAACCTCTTCCACAACTTCTTAAATTAATATTGCAATATCGAAATCGTCTAGGTCTTTTGTCACAATAATCACTTCATCAACGACTGCAACGCTCTATTGATCGTTGTTGTTGACACTTTCACTTTATGTCCTTTGTAGAATATTTCAAGCTACTTTCGATGTGGTTGTTGTAACAATATTAAGAAGCATCCTCTCATCCAAGCCTTTTTGAATAAGAAACAATAATGTTTCATACTCTTTGTTCTATTCAAGTTTCTCCCTCTAACCTTGAGTCATGGCCTCATGGGCTACTTGGCTTGAGGGTTCTTCAAACGCATTCAAAAAAATGTCCCATAAATAACCTCTTAGTATGTTAATTTCCCACAATTCATAATTTATACCAAAGAAAATAGGAGGGGGTGGAAGTTAAGGACTACTCAAAATATCCATTCTTCGATGAATATGATATTTTCCAATATTTATTGTGGTCTTAAGGTTCTAAAAAACCTTCAAACCATTACAAATTAGATGCAAAAGAAATGAGAGTTGCAGATTCCAATCTAGGAAACAACTAGTGCTCACAACGGTCATCCTTTCGATATGGTGGCTTCCTCAAATACCAAATGTTTCTCATCACCTCCTCAACAAAATCGACTATGGAAATAACATAACTAGGAGTTTTTAATGGAAGTGGGTTTCGAAGTCCATGATTTCATGTATCTCTCAAATGAATTTGAAAATGGTCGTCTATACTAGGGCATTTTTAATGGAAATGGGTTTACAAACCATTGTTTTGGTTTATCTCTCTATTTCTTTCTTTGTTGCATCGTTGGCTTCCCACATATGATGTAGCCCCTTGCTCAAAGTGGTAGAGGTTTCTCTGAAAATGGTTCATTCAACAGTTGTTGTTCAAAAACCTATCAATATCAAGTTGAGTCACTTAAAGTTGTTGTAGATGATAAAGTTACTATTGTGACGAAAGATCACGATGGAAACACTAAGGGAATTGGCTTACAATCGAGGCTCTAGGCTCGTGACTACAATTTAAGATGGGGGCTCGAGTATTGCAACTATGGTTCTTGTTAGAGGATATTAGCTGCAATGGTTGGGGTAGAAACTCTACAATAGCATAATTGATTCTTATTTGGAGGATTTTTCAAATTCCTTAACCTGGTACCACTATGGGATACATAGGAATAAATTAAGTTGCTATAATAATTAAACACTAGATAAGTCACAACAACATCCTATAATAACACACAACAATGTTGTTGAATTCCACAATTTAGTAGAATCTTTAAAATGCTTATAATAATTATATCAACTTTAACTCACATGCTTTACTAACTATCACTTTATTTACACTCAAAGCTCCACATAACCTACCAGAACCTATACGGAAGAAGTAATTAATACATTTCTAACTCCAACCAGAAAAAACATTGTAAAATTGTGGAAATTATATGTACTTTACATGTCACTTATGTTAAAAGGTTATTAAACATTTAGGGATAGCTAATAATTTATTTGACTTCTATAGTGAGAGGGAACTTGAACTTTTTCATCTACGACATCAAGCCCATTGTTTTCTCATTATTGTGCTCGGAAGTCATGATTGTCTGAAAGGAAGTTATTTTCATCTTCCACGTTCCTGGTATCAAAAATCTAGAAAATTCTATCTGAGGGAGTCCTGGGAGTAGACCATTGCTCGGTGTCACTCTGAAGTTCATGAGAGTTAGTTCTAATCCTAGCAATGTTCATTTCACTCTTAGTGCTAGTCAACATAGAGAGATAATTATGGTTATCAAGGGTGGGGTTGATCACCTACTTATAGTACCTTAGCTTCCTTTTATCATCCAGCTTCCTAACATCCCAGATCTTGTCATTAAAGTTGGAGATTATAGTATCTTTGATATTTTCCTTGCTTCCAATGATGATCTCCTCCTTAATCCCCCAGAGTTTTAGTCAAGACTGAGCATCCTAATGCCACTCAAGCTTGGGGCACATGTGTTTGTTTTGACTAAAGTTAGAAGCAATTTTTGAGGGCCTCTTGGATTCCATATCATGAGGCTTCTTCTTATACATCATAGTTTCACTTTCAAAGGGGGACAAGCCAGCTTCGATCAAGAGGATATGATAAGGAGTATTTCCCTTAATGTTGAGGTTGTAGGTTATGAATTGCTTTTGGATCATCTCAATCTTTCCCCACAACTCCCTAGATATACTGCACCCCCAAACTTCACATATGTATAAGATAATAGGGGTGATGCGAGTCTCAAAGAGGAACGTTTTTTACTCCAAATGTAAAGATCAACTGGCTCACAATTCTTTTCTAGCTCATAATAAGCTTTGAAACCTCCAATAATTCTTTTCTTGATGCTATAATTTGAGTTGAGCTAATGAGGAAAGTTAATACCCAAATATTTATAAAAAGAAACTCACTCAAGGAAATGGTTATCATAGACACAACTACCATGGGTGATTTTTTTATACTAGCCTTTAGCTGACTAGATTATTTTGCATGTCTCCTCCTACTAGCGCAAGGCAAAACCACCCACTAGGTCGACTTGCTGATGAGGCCCATCTTTTAAT